>VMKM01001594.1:0-128202 GCA_008360985.2 Macquaria ambigua | reverse complement strand
CTGCATTTGGTCCTCTTCTACCCTCCCACTCCTCTTCCTCTCGCTCTATCTTCTCTCCCTCTCCATTTTCCTCTCTCTCTCTCTCTCTCTCTCTCTCTCTCTCTCTCTCTCTCTCTCTCTCTCTCTCTCTCTCTCTCTCTCTCTCTCCATCCATCCATCTTCCACGCTCCCCTCCCTTTCTCCAGCGATACAAAGCGGGGTGGCAAAATCCGCGGGTGCGATTGTCAAATCAATTATTCATTCTGTGCAATTACACTCACACAAAGAAGTTTCCCTGTGCTCCGAGTGGTGATTAAATTAACTGCTATTCCAGCTGCCCGTCGCCACCAGCCTAATAGAATATTCATGGAGGCGGCCGACGGAATGGCCGATCTCCATTAACTTCATCATGCTCACTTAATTACAGGCTTGTTATTGTATTTACACCTAGTTAGAGCGTGCAGAGCCCCGATCTACTCGTGCCCAGCACCGCCAGAGTATGCGCGAGTGTGTGACAACACCTAGTTAGAGCAAAGATAACCCCTGATACACTCTCTGTGCGTGTGCGTGTGTGTTGAGGAAGAGAGAGGTGATGTCTAATGCAATCAATTAGGCCGAGCTTTTGAGATCTATAGCTACATTTGAGTCTACAGTATGCTTTCTCTCCATACGTCATTTTCCATCTTTCATTCCAGTCGTCATCTCTTTCTTTCTCGTTATTTCCACTCCTCGCTCCTTTTTCTTTCCCGCCTCGGCCTTCCCAGCAACGCCGTCTCCCATCTCCCCTCTCTTCTCTCCTTCCGCCTCACACTCGCTCTTTAAGGGAGGCTATTTATTTGAACTACACTCCCCACTGTGCTCCGACTTGCTGCAAGGTCTCTCCCTCTTTCTTTTCCTCTCCGTGACTCTTAAATCATTCTTTTATCTGTTCGCCACACAGTGATTGAGGTGGAAAAGGGAAAGAGGAGAGGAGAGGAGGGGGGAGGAATTATTTTCTCCTACCTTTCAGAAATGATGACATGATTGCTTTCGCTTGATCATGCATCATCACCCTCCTTCTATTCCCCAGATAAATAGGCTAGTTTGTCTCTCCCTGCCTCTCCTCTCGCCTTTTCTCCCTCCATCCCTGTCCTTGCTAACATGAGGATTATCTGGTAATAGTTGCTACTGGCGTTTAAGTCAACCACACCATCATCTGTGTGTGTATGTGTGTGTGATTACTGTTCGTCACATGGATGTTTTTTAGTCGCCATGACTGTGTGTTAGTGTGCTTTTTAAGTGTTTAACTACCATCAATCGCCTGCGTGTATGTTCTTTTAGAGAGTGTGTGTGTGTGCGTGCGTGTGTGTGCGCCTCACTGTTGATCTGTGTGTATCTAACCTTTGTTCCCTTGGGCAGTCAGTGGGCTGGTATTTATCCAGCAGCCACTAATGCAGTGGGCAGGAAGGACGAGACAGGAGATAGGGCTGTGGAGATGGCGAGGACATGACAACGGCCATATGGACTGTGTGTGTGTGTTTATATATACACAGTATGTGATCTAGATAAACAACGGGTCACTATTTCAAACAATTTTAATTTGTTTGCTTGTAGTACAACACTTTTATTAAGAGCTATGATGACGGTTGCATCACTCGTATTATTGATGTTCAGGATTTGGAGTTTCTGCTTCTCAAATGTGTGGACCTGCTGATTTTCTCATTGTAAACTTAATATCTTTGGCTTTTGTCAGACAGAAAAAAACTATTTGAAGACGTCACCTTGGACATGAACAGTTATTTTCATTATCGATTATTATCTCAATTAATCGATTAATTGTTTGGAATATAAAGTGTCAGTAAATAGTGAAAAATGGCCCTCGCAGTTTCCCAAAGCCCAAGGTGACATCTTCAAATTGCTTGTTTTGTGCGACCGACAGTCCAAAAGCCAAAAATCTTCACTTTACTTTCATAGAAGGCAAAAAAAAGCATTTGAGAAGCAACAACCAGTGACTATTTGTCATTTTTGCTTAAAAAAATGACTTAGATGATTAATCAATAGTTGCCCATTAGTGTTCTGTCGACTGATTAATTGACTAATTTTGTGGTAACATAATTTCCTGCGTTTGCTTATAAAAGAAAATCTTGTAATCATATTTTTAAAAAATACTATAAATATTTTTTTTTCTTTCACACTTTTTTATTTCTACAAAGTTGTTGCACTTCAGAAAATCTTATAGACCCAGACTCTGAAAGAACCAAAAGGTTCTGCACGCTGTCAATGACTTTTACTCACTTTAGATACAATATTCAGTCCTCAGACCTTCATCAGGTAACATTCATACAGGCAAACAGAAAGATATATACACACTTGATGCATCCTTTGATATTTAAAAATGTGTTTTATGTCATTTATGATCTATTGTATATGTACATATTAGGTTCCTCCTTTAAATTGTATTTTTCTATTGTATTTCTATATTTTTATTTGATTGAGCCTTGTATATGGAAGTTTTCTATCAGATGATATGTATCTATGTACCTAACTTATCGATATGTGTAAATGCACTATTCTTGTTTACAATTAGAAGAGCTCATTGACTTCATTGGCTGCTGGCACCCTCTGATTGGTGGGTTTTTCCTGGGCTTTGTTTATGGTATCGCTGCTTTTTGCCTATATGATTTAGACCTAGATTAATGTTGTGAAATCAGATCAGTTGCTGATGTAGTACGCCGCACTCTTTGTCGGTGATAGTGTGTTATTACTTGGTTTCATAATACTTCATCTGCACTTGATGCTCAGTATAATATTGTAAAGATTTGGTTTTGGTGGCCACCCTGCCTAGGATAGCAGCTCTGTCTTCTCTCTGGTCTTATTACGGCCCACCTGAAGGGATAAAAGGGACAAGATATTGACTTCATGCTCTCGTTGGGATTTTCTATCGATCTTATGATCCTGTGTGTGTGCACACGCTGCCATCGACCCCTCAGTCCAATTCTGCGATGCCCCTCCTGGCCCTCAGTGATAGCATTACTGGCAGATAGCATTGGATCTGTTAGCTCTCCAGTTAAGGGTGAAACGCTCCTCAGTGTTTATTAGTAACGAGACAAAGCCAGCGTGTGCTCTGCTCTTCTTCCAGTAGGACTCGGCAGAACCTAATCATACGGATGGAGGGGGGTGAGAGTCATCATTGGTGAATCATTCACTAGTTTGAAATGCACACGTCGCAGTAGCCTGTAGTATTGACTTTGATGCAGTTGAGGAACTGAATGATCTTCCATTGAGCTCTGGCGATGATAACTCTTCTTTTCTTTCCTTCCTTCACCTGCAGATCGTACAAAGCTGTGGATCAGAGAAAAAGATGTGTATCGGAGGCTGAAGGAAGTGCCAGACAAAGCCTTGGCCACCAGCGGCTACTCGGAGATTAACCTGGCCAAACTCTTCCAGGCCTTCTCCTCCCTCAAGTAAACCGACACACACACATCTGTAAAGACGCCGCTGCCAGGAGGCTCCAACTTCTGACTCAAAGCCAGACATTTGCACATTCAACTACATCCGTTTTCTCTTATTGATTTCCGAATACAGCAAGATTGGTGATTTTAGGCTTTGACCTCCTAACCCCCATATCATCTTCCCCCAACCTAATGGGCTTGTTATTTGACTTAAAACCCAATCACACCTTTTCCCTTCTCCACTTTCGTCACATAGACACTCTGTGCACACACACACTCATGACTTGACCCCATCAATCTGACTCTGTATGGAAAAGGGGAGTAGCAATCATACCTAAATGACAGACTATTGTGTGTGTGTGTGTGTGTGTGTGTGTGTGTGTGTGTGTGTGTGTGTGGAGGCTAGCTGTGCCCAGGTGTGTGTGTGTAAAAATGACTTATCCTCAGAGCAGCCAGTATACTCCAAAAGCCGCTAATTAGGCAATGATATTGACCCCGGCCACTAAGACCACTGGATGCCTGCAGCGATCGGACACTTGTTCTGATTACCACCATTCATCCCGAGTCTGTGTGTGTGTGTGTGTGTGTGTGTGTGTGTGTGTGTGTGTGTGTCAGATCAGAGGATGAAAGAAAGGAGTAAGGAGGATGCAGGGAGTGACGGGGTGAGGGAGGCCACACGTTCTGCTCCCTCGCTCTTTTGTCTCCGTATCGAACAGCTGATCTCCTTCTCCACCACTGCCTCTGTTTAACTGATTCACCCCTTTCACTCGGCTTTTTCTTCCCTCCCTCCTCTGTGCAGATTGTGTTTTAATGCCTGTAATCTTCTATGTATCCGACTTGTATTGCTCAGGTGGGTTTATGTGATGATCTTTTTTTTTTTTTTGTAATGACCAGAATATTTTGTATTGGGTATTTTGATATTGATGAGAACCTTTTTGAGACTGAAACCTCAATAAAAAGCTAAATGGATAAGATGTTAATCTTGTCTTATTTGCAATTTATCCTGTAGCGTCTTCATGTGTCCTGTTACCACTGCACCCAAACCACCATATGCCCCATTTCCGTTGGGGCATGTGCTTAGGTAAATCAAGCATCCCTTCGCTTTATTTGACACCATATTTAAAGGATAAGTCTGGTGATGTTCTTTATTTTTCTTAACCTCAACAAATTATGTGAAAAAACTGAAACCAACAATGACTTACTAACTAGTGTTGCCTGTGTATCCAAAGTATATTATAAAGTAAAGTATATTTTACAGTATATATTTGATCCCACATGCACTGCCCTGCTGTAAATACTCACCAATAAACCAAATGTGTATTATTCCGCAGCTGTAAATAGTCCCCAACAAATGCACTGTTTACTCCTGTTTGAGTAACATTTTCTAAAAACCACAGTGCCCAGATGTTTCAGGAAATTACTCAGTATTTCTTTAAAACAATCTATTTCTAATCTATTTTGAGAGATTTACATTTTCAGAAAGAGTGAATGGGCTTGGGGCTGAGTGCTGCAGACAGGCACAGGAATTAAAAGTAAAGTAAAAGTAAAGTATTGAGAGATGGACAAAAACATTGTTTTTGGTCTTTTTAATGACATTGGTTGACAAAAAGACTAATATAGAATATCGCCAGCTTTATCCTTTAAAAACATGCATGGGATTTTGCAAGTTTTACTTGATTTCAGGTGAATAAACAGCTCCTGTTGATTTCTAATGAGAGATTTCAGTTATGTCTAAATAGGAGTGAACGATAGATAAAATCCTATCTGTAATTGTATATCACAGTATCGTGATGTAGTACATTTTGTGGAAAAATAAATTGAGAACGGTTTGAGTACAGTAACTCATAGCTAATCAGTGACTTGAATACCTGTCAGATCAAGGTGGATCTTTACATTGAGGCCAGACTTTTATGAAATGTTGCCATAAAGCAGCATCATTGTTTCTTCATAAACTGAATGGCAAAATGTACTATGGTTGATACATTTATATCATCTCATGGTATATATTGCCATATCTCCTCACACTTTGTATAAGTACTGTATGTATTTCCTCTGCTGTAGTTAAAGTTCAGTCTGTGACTCCCTACATGAAGGGTTTCACCATTTTCATCCAAGAATTCTTCTTTGTGTTAATACAGTCGAGGTGTGTGGAATTTCTTTTTTTTTTTTTTTTTTTTAACTCCATCCTGCCGCGTGCATTTCCATAAACACTGCACGCCTCACAAATCACTTCAAACCACTGTGACTTGTGAAGGCAACCTTAAGTGGGCTGAACACTTAAACCATGATTCACTATGCAATGGATAGAACATGCTGTGTGTGTGTGTGAGAGAGAGAGAAAGTGTCTTGGTGCATTTGCAGCCTATTGCTCATAACTTAACATATTTATTAAATCATATCAGCTCCACTACTTCTTCTCCGACAGTTGCTTTGCCTGTTTTTGCCCTGTTTTCTCCTGGGTTTACAGCTCACAGGCCCGCTATTCCCACTACCAGGCTGCAGGTTTTTAAGTGAGGGCCCCGTTTTGTCCTCCCAGTTTGGAGTAAACCCAGTCAAATTGAGTCCCCTGCATTAATTCGACCCTGCTAAGCTAATAAGGTCGAACAAGTCTCTTTGTATTGTCGTGTTAAGCTTTATTGCTTGTCGTTTTGACCAGCGATGGACAAGGTAGGCTTTGATGAGGGAATTAGTCCCCTATTCTGTCCCTGTTATTCATAGCGCGGTGGAACATACAAGCACCAGAGAGGGTGTCAAAAGGAGAGCTGGTCCTATTGCAAAGTGTCTCCCTTGTTGGAGCTGAAAGGGCGGTTATGAGACGATAAACCGCTTAATACACTGAGCTAATTGGATGAGAGCAAGAGAGACGGGGAATTAAGGGGCGATCCGAGGAAGCCCGAGGTGCATAAGCCTACCATTCCAGGTGCTCATCAGGGCCGGTTCACCTGAAAAGAGAGGAAGAGGCTGTTCATCAAAGCGCCTTTTAGAGCTCCTCTCCCGGGGACTGAGTGAGGACTGATCCGGCTGAGGCTGTGGAGTGATTGGGCCTATTCTCTCAGGCAGGGACGCGGTGGGAGAAACGAGGCCCGGGAGAATCCAAATCACGGGCCAAATCAAGTCCAACAGCTGGGGGAAAGAAACGGGAGCGGGGGAATGGCGGTGATGAAAATGGGCACGACAAGTCAGTGGGAGGACATTTTCTGGACACCTGAATTCAACCTGTGAGAGGCGGGCGCCGCGGGGGCATCAAGGCCCAGTGCATTGACACAATCCACCAAATCATGTAGATTTTTTTTCTTCTTTTTGCAGCCAATTTGCGAAAAACAGCGCATGATTGGACTTTATTCACTTTTTTAAAATATCAACATTCATTGTGATAATGCATGCAACAAGAAGCCTCGTGGCCTAATCCCAAGTGCAGGCCTGTCTTGAATGAAAGAGCACACATCCAACAAGTGTGACTTTATAAATCCAGAGCCATTGCCCTGCGACAGCATTTCAATTTTCTCGCCTTTTTGCGCTGCAAAGAAAGTTTAAGCCTCGCTCCCAGCAGGTCATCCGCCTCCCGACATTCCCCAGATATTAGGGACAAATTGGTTTGCCATTCATTAGTTATATTCACAATAAGATTAAAAACTCCCCGGACAATCTCATCAAAACCCTTTAGGGCCATACAGGAAAAAAACACACACGCTCCACTGGGCTTGAGCAAAAGAATATAGGAATTTAAAAAACATAGAGCTCACATCGTGGATGGTGGTTTGGAGAAAATTGGTTTTTATCTTTTCTCTTTTTTTCCTGTGCTTTTTTTTGCATTATGCTCCAAGGAGCAGCTGGGTGACTTTGTGTGAGGCTGTGAGCATGTGTCTTGGGATAAATGAATGTACAAAAATATCTCTCCATCAGTCCCTTATCGGATCTAGTTCCTGCTTGTTTGGACTAAATTGAGTGATTAACAGGTGTAGGACCTGCAGACCTGTAAAACAAGAAGGAATAAGAAGAGGGCTTTCACATATGCAGGCAATAAAAAGAGGGACTGCATTAATCCGCGGGGTAATTTCACGCGATTTGGTCGGGCACCATAGATGGGTCAAACGGAGGAGAATAACCATTGATTGCTGTAATAGTCCTGCATTAGTAGTGAGGTCCAGTGGGGAGGGGGGGATTTGGGGGAATTAACTCTACGAGGTGTGTGTGTGTGAAAGCCGTTTGATGAAGTGGTTTGTTACTTCATTAATGACAAAGGGGACTCGCTTCCATCGACACGGCATTACAGATGTTAAGACCAATTTAGCGCCTTTAAAGGGTTTTAAAGGAAGTTTTGTGCCGGGGCCCCCCAGATAAAGTGGGCGATCTAATTGAAAACCCCTCGCCTTTGTCGCGCGTTTCACATGTTGGGGATTAAGCTCATGAATATATGGTCAGTATTTTGTCAACTCCGCTGAAGAGGATAGACGCACGCAGCGCACTGGATTACACCTAATACATTTTCTCTTATTCAGGTGGAGCAGTGCGCCTCCATCTCTGCTCTCTGCAGCGATAAATTCCTCTCTGAAATAATGTTTTTATCCTCCTCAGCAGGCAATCTGAACACCAGACAACCTGTTACTGAAGTTGGTAGCTTATGTATTTATTTTACTTTCCAGTGGGCTATTTAGTCAATAATATTAGGCTAATTAAACTACAGTTAGGCTACATAAATCGAGTTTTGCTTAAGAATTTGCATCTTGCAGAATTATTCTTCAATGTAAGACAGAAAACACATTTTCTTCATAACACCTTTTATTAATAGTTCTATAATATTCTATTTCACATTGTTTATTTTTTCCTGGTTTAGGCCTATGTCAGTCCTAAAGGAATTTGAAATAATAAAAGATAACTCATTTTACCAATGTAATTTATTCAAATTAGCATTATTAAACCAGGAAACTTACAATCACTTAATAAGAAGAAGAAAAGAAAAAACGTTCCTCCACTCGGTTCCTCGGGGAAAAGTTTTGACATAAATAATTATCTAAAAACCTAGTAATCCATAAACACAGGTGAAATTCTACACAGGGCGACATTCATTGAACACTACACCGAGTGCAAATGATCAAAACACGGTCTCCTGAAATATACACGACCTTGTTTTGAAAATCATCCTTTTTTGCCTACTTTTTTTTTCCTTTTACACAATATGTACAGTTGTCTTTCACACAGTCGCGTCATTATAGCGACACACCTCAGATCTCAGCTTTGCTCGCGTGTCCTGGAGTCAGACTCAGCGGAAATACCACAGGGGAGGGGGGGGGGTCTCAAATTGCATCAAATTTACAGAAATCTGGCGCTGACACGGATGGAAACGACCTCAAATAACTCCGGTTTGATTCGGAGATTTAAAAATATATATGCAGTGGTGTAGCTGAGTGTGACTGGTGGACAGGCGAGCAGTGGAGAGGAGTCAGGCTTGTAGAGAAGGCTATGGAAGGTCTATGGACAGTTTTCCTTTGGTTCTGGGGGGGTGGGGGAGGGACCTCCTCCAACTCGCCTTTATTATAGACGCAGACTGGCTCAGCCCACATCAATGCATACAGATTAAGCAGTGTTAATGTCGAGCACTCGAGTTGTCCACATTTGAAGTAGCACAAGAATCCTTTCTAAAAGTCTGGGTTCCCCTGCGGTTCTTCAGCTTTCTGTGCGTGCGTGCGTGTGTGCGCGTGACGACAGATCCTTAAGTAAAAGTAGCCAAAAAACTCCAACCAAAAAAAAAGAGGCCCGTGTGAGTGACACTACAATATATTATATTACTGAATTATTATATAATATTCACGTGTAAGTTGCATGTTACTGTTGTAGTTGGTCTAATTTTTAACTGTTTTAAATGCTGTTGGGTAGTTCAATACCATGCTTAATATATAATTTATAACGTAACTAATAACTGACAAATAAATGCAGTGGAGTAAAAAGTACAATATCACCGTCTGAAATGCAGTGAAGTAGGCTAGAGTAGGTTGTAGTAGAGGTATTAAATGGAAATACTGAAGTACAGGTACCTCAGATTTGTACTTGAGTAAATGTACTTTGTTACACTGGCACTGTGTGTACTTAGTATTGTGTTGTGTATGCAGCACGTGGCACACAGTCTTATGAGAGCTTAATATATATATATGATAGATGATGGAGCCTGATTTTGAGTTTAATTTATTGTCAAATTACAAATAAATATTAAGAAATCGTTAAAATGTAATGTAATATTTTAAGCTGTGTCTTGAAATATTGTAATTGTTATTTAAGTGAAAATATTGAAGTTAATGGACTGTCATTCAGAGAGGTGTGTGTATGGAGTGTAAAACAATGTTACAGTAGCTGTAATTACCAGACACACACACACACAATCGCACACACGCTTTTCTTTAGCTAGTGCTCTTTTGAATTTGGTCGTGCTATTTTGTTGGGGAAACATGAGGTAACAGGGATGGTTGAACAAGGGGACATCAGGACATCAGCCTCCAGAGGTATGAATGGGTTTTTTTTTGGAGGGGGGGCGGGAGAGGGGTGTCATGGAATGGGACGTAAGCCCGGGACAGGGAGGCCTAGAGTTGGTGTTGAGTGTTCAGCACACCTCCTTCCCTGTGGCTCCGTTGGGCAGGATGTTAAGCTGGGTGAGCTGAGCCGAGTGTTCCTTGGCCTTGAGGCGCAGCGCGGCGATGCTGGAGGCCCTGCGGTCTGCCGAGGAAGAGGAGGCGGAGGAAGAAGAGGACGGGTCGGGGAGGACTGGGCCCGCGTGGGAGGGGTTCTCTACAGGAGGGGCGGGCTGACGGAGGAGCGCTGCAGCGGTGGAAGCACTGGTCAGGGGACCCATACTGGAGAAGAGCCTGAAAGAGAACAGAAATTTAACCATCTAACATTTATGGATGCTGCACATACAGTTTAAATTATTCATTGCAAAATAGCACAGAAGTTTTATTTTTCAAGCTAAAACTGTCTCTTTGCTCCTTACATTAGAGAGCAGTGTTGATTTAAAATGCTGTCTGTATAATAGCAGTAGAAGAAGAAAACCACTGCCTGTTAATTAAGATTTTCCCCATTTCTCAGATGTATTTTAGTTAGTTTAGAGTTTTTTTATTTTTGAGTTTTTCTGCAGTTGGCTTAAACCTCCTAAATAGATTTATGTCATGCTGACTCCTCTAATATAAAAGATAACATGGAGAGCACAAGATTGATAATGCTGTATAATAGAGAGGACAAACGCAAGTGAGAAGCTAATTGTGGCATATGGAGTGTGTCACAGCTTGTCTTGCAGGATCACACGTTTGGTTAATTTATTAAGGCATTTGACAGAGTGATTACACACCACTGTGAATGGTTAACAGTATAACATATTTGTAATCAGACACTGAGATAAACTGTAATGCAGTGTGACTGACGATTGCTGTATCAGTCATTAGAGTTGCATGTGTTGGGAGTTTATTATAAGCTTGGTTGCTGCTGTGCATTTTTCCGTACATGTGCTTGACTGTCAAATTGTAGTCATTTACTGTAAAACAGGGATGAATGTGGAGTCCTACAGGTACAGAGATATAGAGATTTGTGTGGATAAGTGTGAAGAACAGATATCAGGTCCAAGGGAGGTCTGTGCATGGGTGCAGCTTACCTTCCAAAAGTGGGTCCAATGAAGGCAGGGTGGCGAAACATGGCAGCCGTGCCCAGGAAAGTGCCCAGGCCAAGTGGGGTGGCCAGGGGTGGAGCGGAGCCGTTGTGTGGTGGTGGGGCCAGGCCTGGGAAGGCAGCGGCTGCAGCTGCAGCAGCCGTCCACGCGGACTCAAGGGCAGGGTGGGGGTGATGAGGGAAGGGCCCCCCCTCCAGGTAGTGGCTGAGAGGGTGGCCCGCTGCCAGGGGCCCTGGGAACGGCAGGCCTGACGGGTGGGCCTGCACCCCGGCCTTCTCGCGCTTCCTCCACTTGGCCCTGCGGTTCTGAAACCACACCTGAGAGCAGAGAGAAGTGATGACACAGAGATTAATATGAGCAGATATGGCAATTATTTCATTTTCCTTGAGTTAGAAGGAGTATGACAAAGGCAGCTTAAAATAAATCTTGGTTCTAGGGAGATACAGCTTATAAAGAAGCTGCATGTTGTTTAAAAACAGCTGAATCAATATATAAATAGGCCATCTTGCTGCATGAGGAGGCCTTTGCTCTTCTCTAAATGACAAGGGGAGGAGATGCTCAGCTGGAGACAAGACCCACATGCTCTCTCATGCTATAAATAATTAAAACTATAACTCATTGTCCTGCTTACATCACAGCAATGTTTCATTGTAATTAACATGACTAGCCTCTATTGAATGTTGTGTCAGTGTGGTCTAATAGTTGTCTAGTTCAGGTGGTGGCCAATAGGCGGAAAGTCAACGGTAATTACATGCAAGGTAAACCCTGCCGCTCACGGTCCCTTAAATCTACTTTCTGTCTAATTAAACCCCCCCAGTCCCTGTAGACGGGGCTTCGGGGAGGGGAGAGATAATTAAGAGCGGTGTTAACAAAAGATCCAGAAAATTACCGCTGAACTGGCTCCAATAACAATTAATGCGCTTTAAATTAAATTCTTAAGAGATGTAGAACAAAGTGACTTCCATCCAAGAGAGTATTTAACTTTCCCACGCATGCACTGTTGCCCAGTTTGCACTGCAGAAGCACGGGGCTCCCACAATGAGCAAAATGTCAACATGAGGAGAGAGTGATTGAACGAGCGAGCTTGAGCGACAGGCACACACACACGCATTATTCCCAGAGGGCTGTTTAGCATTACACAGCCCCTCGGGAATTTATGAGTTTTTATCACCTCCTGATGGCGCCCGTTAAGTGATTTGTTCACCTACTACGGCCCCTAAAGAGACATCTGTTGTTTTACCGTCGGCCATAACCTCCCGGAGCTTCCACCGTGTTTGAACTGTCTCTCTGGTTATGAGCCCGGGCTTTCGACATGCAAGCCACGCTTTCAGTGCAAGGCGAAGAAGAGAGAGGGGAGGGATGGAGAGAGTGCGATGGGAGAGAGGAGGGGGTTGCTGGGAGGGGAGGGGAGCGGGGAGCAAACACCTTTAATGGTCTCTCATTCGCTCCCAAGTGCAAAGCATCGGATCAATGCAGGTCTATTGCAATCACATAATGGGAAATCAAATAGCATTATCCCTCCCCTCTTTCTATCCCTCCCTTCCTCTCTCTCTCTCTCTCTCGCATCTTTTTACTCGCACACACATCTCGGCCTCGCCCCCTCTCTGTCCCCTCTGATGGGAATTCAAACACCATCTCATCCCAGGAATATAGACAGTGTTTGCTCCTGCACTAAGTGAGCTTTTTATGAATCGCCAGCGTCGGCTTAATTGCCACTAAAACGTCCCCCGTTCGCGTGTAATAACATTCAATAACAGGAAAGACCTTCCCCGCGCAGCGACTGGGGCCATTTAACACATTTTACTGTAATAAATTACTGCCTCAAATTGGCCCATAATCGCTGATCCTCAATCAGTGACGCATATCACCGGTTATTATCCAGCACTGCGCACCAGGGACATTTTTATAGAGGACATAAAACATTAGAGGGTGCTGCTTTTTTCCCTATTTGATTTACAAGCCACAAGACTTCTCTTTTCGGATAAAGATAAACAGAGAGCCACTTACTTGAACACGGGCCTCGGTGAGATCCAGACGCATTGCGAGCTCTTCTCTGAAAAGAATATTTTAAAAAGAGAGAGGGGGGAAAAGAGGAAGGGAGAAAAGGCAGAGAGGCAGAAAGAAAAGATTCAAGGTTACAGGCCACCGTTTGGAAGCAACGTAGAATTGCTGTTTTGTCCCCTCCTGTTGTTCACTGTCAACAATAGACGACGAAAATAGGCTTGATTTTTTTCCTCTCTCCTCCCTGGCATGGGTTGCAGAAAGACGCCATATAGCCATATTCTATTTTCCCTGTCACGGATGGGTAGAAATAGGCCTAGTGATTGTTAGATTTTCCTTAGCACAGGCCTGTCACTGTAACAACATAATGGTTGAAATAATGACATCTAAACTAGCCTGCCACAAAGCAATTGACGCTCCCTTCAGCTGCAAGATGGGCTTGCAGTGTAAATTAGACCTACAAGTCGCCTTAAAGTAAATTGATTGGAAAATATGAATAATCCCAATGGTAAGAAAAATAAATCGAAAATGTAGGTTCTTGTGTTGTCAGAAAAGTTTATATTTTCAAGCATAAAATACGGATCAATATCTTAATTAAAACCCTCAGAAAATCCGTATAAAGCTCTGTAGTTCACTCTGTGCGTGTGTTCGTGTGTGTGTGTGTGTGTAGCCTACACCTGCCCTTGGGCTTGAGGTTAGGCCCTGAGTTATTGTATTTTTTTTTTTTTTTTTTTTGCACACTGTATTCATGTCCAGCAGGTAACCTGAGCTGCAGCGGCTAATTATTCCTCCTAAGAATAACACCGCTGTCATCAACAGGAACGGATACAGGTAACAAAACGTCCCCATTGTTAGCACCTATACAGGCCCATTGTGTTCACGTATGCAAGGCACGGGTTTGGGTTTGGTTTATGAGGTGTGATCCGCACAGTGTCCAGTTAAAGACGTGTGGAATTACTGGGGCTGTTTCTGGAAAGTTTTATGGGGTCGGGAAGTGTTTATTTAAAAATAAATGCAATTAATTATCACGTTTATCCATTGGAATTATTAGAGGACAGGTTTTGTATCTTGGATTTTATTTGAAACCTAGCTATCTGTAATAATAATAGTAATAATAATAATAGTAATAATTATAGGGCAATTATTATAACACAATTATTGTAGACTAGTTTATTTATAGACGTTTATATGCATGTAAAAAAAAAATTATTAGGCCTAGTTTTTGTCGTTTTACATTTGTTTTAAATTCTCATGCAGAATTGGTATAATAATAATAATAATAATAATAATAATAATAACAATTTCAGGGAAGACACAATTTTAGTATTTTAGAGCGAAGTTTTCCAGATTTAAAATAGGCTAATAAAAAAAATTGCAGTTTAAATGTTTCTTACCTGGTGAATACGTCGGGGTAGTGTGTCTTCTGGAAAGCTCTCTCCAGCTCCTCCAGCTGGTAACTGGTGAAGGTAGTCCTGTATCTTCTCTGCTTCCGTTTCAGCATCCCTTCCTCCGAGTCACTGCCCGCCGACAGACACACGCTGTCCTCCCCGTCCCTCACGTCCCCATCCCCGGCGTTCAAGCTCTCCCTCTCCTCGTCCTTCGGGGATAGAGCGGCCGCGTCCCCGCAGCTCTCCTCCTTCCCTGCGTCCTCCTCGAACTTCAACGGGCCGAGCTCTACCAGTCCCAGGCTGCCGTCCTCCGAGCCTTCCCCGGGGCTCTGGTCGCCCTCTCCCCGGCTCAGTGACGCGTTCTCCCGGTAGGACTTGCTGCGGCTGATGCTCACCTGCGGCGCCTGGCTGATTTTGAGGCTGTCGCTGGCTTGCTCCAGGAGGAGCCGCTCCCTGTCTAGCGTCTCTGCGTGGTCGTGGAGGTACTTTCCCCCGGGTCCGTAGAGCCGGCGGAGCTTGGGTGGCAGGTGCATGTCAGCGCTGAGAGAAAGGGGGTCTTTCGTAGGCCCTGAGAAGGAAGAGTGTCAAAAATGTCAAAATAATGAATAATAAAATGACACTGAATACGCTAAGCAAACATTCCCTCTAAATAAAGTTTAATAGTTTTTGTAGGCCTGCAAACAAGTCTAGTGTAGAAAACATTTATTAGCCAACTATTAGTAATACAACGAGATTATCGACCGTAAAACGTGTTGACTTGCTGGCTGCATTCAAAGCAACTCTTCTTGACGCATTAACTACAGACTTTGAGCATAAAACTAGCTCATTTGTTACACGTTTATCTCCTACAATGCTCCCAAAATCACCAAATGTAGACTCTCTTGTTAATCTCAGCTCAAAGAAAACTTACTGTCAGCCGTCTTGTCGAGCTCCCCTCTGCCGGGCAGACCCGTCAAACTTTGCGCCCCTATCAGTCTGACCTTACAGGGACTCCGGCGGCCCAGAATGCTGTCTATGCAGTAAGAGGAGAGCAGCGTCGGGGATTTACTGCTCTTCCTCTCGCCCCGGTCGTGGATATCTTCCTCAAACTGACCGCTCATGTCGACGCTTCGGTTCGTCTAGTTTCGGTAACGCCTGTCAGTCTCCCACTCTCTCCCTCTCTCTCTCTCTCTCTCTCTCGCGGGGTCCGGTGCTCTCTTCTTCTTCTTCTTCTTTTTCTTCTTCTCTCCTCTCAGGTCGGTGTGTCTGTTTGAACCGGGGCCGTTCACTCCTCCTCCCACTCTCCTCTCTCTCTCTCTCGCTTCTTTCACTCCTCTGTCACACTCTCAGCTAATGACAGACAGCGGTTTGACTGCCTCGCGCTGCGCTCCGGTCTGCCAGGCGCTTCTCCGCTCCGCGCGCTCGCTCAGCATACGTGTAGGCTGTTATGGCGCGCCTGATTGGCTCGTATGTGTGTATGTGGGGAGAGAGACAGCGCGGAGCTGCTTTATATATTTTACGATTAAAGTTAATTTGAGGGAAAGGCAACAAACCCCGACATGGAGTGCTCCCCTCTCCGTGGAACGAACTCAGCAGATGAAGTTGCAAAAGCAAAGCACTTTATATCACTTTTTCTGGCTTGTTGTCGATTTGATTCTCATTTTATTCCGGTAACGTTAAAATGGTGATTTATTGATTTTTTTCCCCAGTGAAATTATTTCACAATGTAATGATGTGTTTGGCAGACGTGTGCAATAAGCACATATGTGTTTTATAATATTAATTAAATACAATGTAGCCAAAAGGCACACAAACACAATAATCAGCACAATGACTGTTGGTCAAGAAAGAGTACATAAAACAAGATCACAATAGGCTTTTTTTTTTCATAGAAGATATTTTGATATTTCACAGTAGGAAAAGCACAGGTGTAAATAATAAAATTAATACTGGCTGAATTCCATTTAGCTTCTTTGGTTTCAGGGTCCTGGTATTGTGCACGTGGCTCACTGGGACTTTTGAATAGTACAGAGCCATCGTTAATGTTAGTAGTAACACCTGTGCTTTTCCTCCTATGACAGGTCTATAGAACAGTAGCAGGCTATATTACAGAGTACAGTGTTACATTATTATTACATTAACACTTGGCTATAACTGTTAATATTGCTATCAGTTCTTCATTTATATATATATCCTATATGGGCACCCTATTAGTTATTTATATGACTTTAAAAATATTAGAAATGTGTAATAATCGAAATAATGATAATAATAATAATGTAATTAAATAGGGGATTAGGGAATAGGCCTGTGTTTTTTGTGATCATTTTTTAGGTCTTAATTACTCAGTACATATAGGCCTATAGCTACATGATAAACTACATTCCTTTTATTTTTTTCAGGCCACACAAACACTGTCTCTTGAATCCTTGTGCCCAGATGATAAAAAAAAAAATCTGGCGCGGAGTTTGCGTTCAACCTCAGACAGCACCTGCGAAAGCCATGTCAGAGATTGAGTCGCATAGAAATAGAAGTATCAACATTAGGATCAGGATGTTTGCCTAAAATTGTTTCAGGTTGCAGCATTTGAAAAAGAATGTGTTTTGACAGAAGAAAAATAAGCATTAATAGGATTAATATCTATATTAATATCTATCTATCTATCTATCTTTCTATATATATATCTTTTTCTTGCTTTCTCTCCCTCTCCCTCCAATTGCCTGCTCTCTGCTGGAGTTGTGGATTGACTTCAAAAGTGAGGGTGGCGCGACGGTGATGAGACGCCGCACGGGGAGCCGGGATAGCACGCAGGGACTCCGCTGTGGAGAGGGGGAGAGATGGAGAGATGGATCGAGAATGTAATTTTAAATGAAAGTCTATTTAACCCGCTGTGAATGGCATGACCCTTATCCTCGCCTCAGAGCCCATCACTGTTAAAAGGATCATTTTCAGAATTCAATCCAAAAACTTCAGCAAGCTGCAATTTACTCTCTCTCTCTCTCTCTCTCTCTCTCTCTCTCTCTCTCTTTCTCTCTCTCTCTCCCTCCCCTCCGTTATGTATCTGCCCGGGCTAGAGCATCGCAGCAAACGAAAAATAACAATAAAATATATGTCCAGAAAATTGCACAAGTTACTCTTTTTTTTCTTTAATCTATTTTAAGCGATAGCTTTATGGCCTTTTTTTGCGGTTGAAACTGGAATAAGAGCGCCATTGATCTGTTTAGTTAAGGTGCAGGCCGCTTTGTAGATTTAGTGGAGGAAAACCCATCTCAGTTTTCAACTTTTTTTTATTTAACAGCCTCACAAAAAATTTAACCAACACAGATATATATCTGCAGAAATAGCACTTAAGGTAATGCTTTTCTATTAACCTTTTTATGTAGCACATTTCCTCTGTGATACATTAAGTTCATGTTATCAGACAATACCAAGTCAATATATTCATTTTGTTGTCCTTCATCAATAAAAGATGCTGCACTCAATATAATTATAAGCAGATGCACACTGTCACCACACGGATGCTGTTAGATTCAATCCACCCGCAACTTTTTGTGGTGTCACAAACTTCCGAGCTTGTTTATTTGCACGCAAATCAATGTAATGAGTGTAATAACAATATAAAATGTTATGCCTTTTCCTGCGCGGTCACAAACAGACGTGCGTAATACAGACGGGTATTTAGAGTCGCTCTGTAATTTGGGGGCCACAATTTGATTCATTTATCCGCACACTGTTATTAACCCTGTGGAAAAAGAGATGTCAGCCGCCATTTCAGCCAGCAGGACATCCGCGCTTTGTTTAAATGCACTAATTACGCGCATACATTAGAGGGGGACGGAATAGTCAGAGCGCAATTTTCACATTTTCAATTTTCCGTCTATTTGACGTGCAGGTGAAGAGATGGCGGGGAGAGGCCGCCTTCCGTTTCAGCACCACCTCACCACCGCCTCCCCCTGTATTTGCATAACATCCTAACTTGATGATATCCAAGGGGAAACACCAGGTTGCATGCTTTCTGTTCGTTTAAAGCTCAGGTGCTCCTGCTGTGCCACTGTGTGTTAGACCCTGAAAGTCCACAGGCCTTTCTGGCTTCCTGGTGTCATGCACCTTTGCCATTTATTTTACACATATTCAAGTCAGAAGGAGAATTTAGGTATTAAAAGCAGGCTATGAGCACATACATTTTAACAGCTTTGTCCTACGTGTTGCAGGCTGCCTCTGCTCCCTTTCAGTCCGTGTCTTGTCCTCTCCAGTGAAGGCCATGGAAGTGATACTAATGAAGTCCATCATTTAGGACCAGCAGATTGCCTTGCAATGCCTTTGCCTTGCAGGTCATTCAACTGGCGCCATCTCCTGGATGGAATAGCAAACTGCTCTAACAGGTAAGACCCAGTTATGATAATGTAAAGACAGATACTCACACGTTTACATTTACACATTTGTATGCATGGTCCATGGGAATAAAGTCATTTGTTCAAAGTTGAACCCCCCATCCACCTGTAGGAGACAGGTATCCTACATTTGCACAGGCCGGCCTATTTTATTTATCTTCTGTTATCCCACAAGTTTGTCCCTATGCAACACGTGTAAATGCTGGTCCCTAACATGCACCAACTGGCTCGTGGCCTTGGTGACGAAGACTCATCCTCCATCCTCCCATCCATCCTCGCGCTCTGACATAATTGGACACTTGCTCTGCTTGAGAGGCCGAGCAGGAAAAGACGGAAAGGAGGGAGAGAGAGGCAGAGAGTGTGTTGGGAGGGGTGGGAGGCTTTTAAGGCGCGCGTAAGCAAAGTTAATTAGCGGTTATTAACAGCCCGCATAATGAGAGCGAGAGGGAGTCAATTTAATGACTTTGTTAGCGCGGGTTCAGAGCGACAGGCGATGATCGAAACAACAAAGGCGAGCGCGCACGCAGCCATCATCCGTAATTTCCAGCGGTAATGCGGTCTGATCAGAAACAAAGGGTTCTAATTTCGTTCAACTGACTCGATAATTTGTCCTTATGTAAGGAAAATAATTAATGACTTAATGCTTCAACAGAAGTAGCTTTCTTTGGGGGGGATTTCGGATGCCTCGTTTGCTGGAGAAGGTCGTAAGGAAATCAATTTCGAGGCCTATAATTATTTACATCATGAATTTAAAACGTGGACGTGTGCCTTTGCTCACGGTTAGTGTGCGGACGAGTGCGAGTCTATTAGGAGAGGAGAGAAGGAGTCTCCAAATCTTCTTCCCTCTAACAAATTGTGTGTGGCAACAAATGAGCCACTTGTCATAATGTATTGCAGATTTTGCCATTAGAACAAAGAGAATCCTGCATAATTTGGAAGAAATGTAGGATTTTAAAGCCATATATGAAGTAGAATCAAACAAATAGATACATTTGATATTTAAGAGCCCTCATCAGACCAGGTTTGGAGGTTTGGGTGGCAGATGATACCTGATCATACCTTGGAGCTCAGCTGAATTGATGGCCTGTACCTGTTCCCGACAATATGCCAGGTTATTGGGGCTACTGCATTGCAAAATTATCCGAGGCGTGCGCGTCTTTACGCTTGATTTCATCATTCCACAGATGGGTCGAGTTGGAGGAAAGATGTGAGCGCTATTATCGATTGCGGGAACATGAGCCGCCTGCGGGCCACTCTTGGATTCATTGCAGGTGGATAGGTCACCCACACGAGAGCGGCAATTTCACGGCCCCCATTGTCTCCACTGATTACTGCTTTGATCACAGGAATCAAGAGCCCGAGACTCTCGTAAACCTACTACGGAGTCCAGGAGCTCGTGAGCTGAAGAGGTCATCATCATCATCACCATCATCATCATCATCATCTGCCACATCATCATCATAACCGTCATCATCATCGCTAGTTGACCATACAAACCTGGGGTGCCGTGTGTTTTCACAGCCGCGTTGCCCTTTTATTGATTGCGTGCCTTAATTTTAATTCGATTGCGCGAGTGTCAAAAATTCCGCAAGAATCATCCTAGTAATGAGATAATCAAAGTAATATATGCAAATCAGTTATGTTGCCAGCTTATCAAAACCGGAGTGCCCCCCCTTGAGTCTGAAGAAGTCCATTTATTCAGTTAGTGGCAATACCTTGCGCAAATGGCGCGATGCAAATGACAGTTGATTAGACTAAATTAAGAACCTCGTTCCTCCCTGACCTTGTCTGAGTTTTATGTAAATTCTTTTTTTCTTGCTTTAATGTGATAAAAATGCATTTTACACCCTGGCCTTTATAAATCTGAACAATATTTTCCATGAGAGAAACAATGGTCAGCCTCAAATAACTCACTGTGTCGATAGCTTGCATGACTCTCTCTGACTGTCTGTTTTCTGTCTGTCTCTCACAAATCTCAGTATACCTTGACCCCGGTGCAGCTCCCACAGGGACAGAAAGTGTGCTGCTATAACTTCCTTGCTGTGGGGGAGTGTGCCTTGAAGATAGACTATGTGTGTGTGCCTCTGAGTGTGTGTCTGCAATCGTGTTTACACAATTATGTGTACTCATGTGTGTACCATAACATATTGTCTTAGGGGACAGAGAGAGTGCAGTTGAGACTTCCTCTCTGTGGGGTGTGTGGGGCCTGTAGATGGGAAAGGAATAAATCCAATATAGATTGCAGGGCTGCGCTGCCTCCCGCTGGGGACCCTCAGACTTGCAGGCCAGGATCGAAGTGCTTTTCTCCCCCTAAATTGGCCTGAGAGGCCGCAGGAGCAGCCAAGCTACACCCCCAATGCTGGGACTGCCTACGACCTAATGATGGTGCTGGGGACAGACACACATATACAAGTGCATGCACAGAGACACCGAAACTCACACACAATCATTCCCAGATTGATATAACATCAGTCACACATTTGCAGTCGAACACACACTTGGACAAGAAAACCACACAGATATAAACACACCCTCCTCGTTCTCTGATGTTGAACACACTCATTCCTTGTCCAAAAACCATTCACCTCTCAAGTTTTCCTCTTCACATCTCAGACCAACCCTCAAAACTACCTAGCTAAACTATGGATTTAGAGGAGGCATCCTCACTACCTGGCCACACACTCCAGAGGGAGGGGTGAATAGTATAACTGGCACCACACTAAGTGTCTGGACTGATACACACTCCTGCCCTTTGGTTCCCCTACAAGGAAAACACCACCAGCACCCCAATGCCATTACACTTCCTGCCAAACGTCCAGCCACTGTCATTTTGGTTCTGTCCAGGGAGCTAATTCTATTTGTGATGAGGTATCTGATGTGTTGCTGGGTCGGGTCCAGAGACAGCGTGACAGAAGATCCTATAGCTGGACATTTGTGGTGGCTCAGTATGCCTCATTACCTGCTCACAGGGCATTTTATGTTAACTACAGCATGCTACTACATACAGGAGCTCATCTGTAAAGGGTAGCAGGTTGCAGAGGTGAATACAAAGATAAAGAGCCATGCATACATGTTCACAACTGAACTGACAGCTGAAATTGATTGGAATTTGGATGCTTGCATGGTGTGAATAGCATATTATTGCAGGGACCAAAGCTTAACATTGCGATTTCCAACTAATACTGCTCCTCCTCTCATTTATGTACAATAAATACAGTTGCATTATTGACATTTATAAACCATTTTACAACAATGTTTTTCTCACAGGAAGAGGAAGCTTCATCTTTCAAAATAGATAATGTTATATTAGCACTTAGCAAGGAAAGTGAGTGACCTACACTGTCCTACAAGGCCAGAGAGCAGAAAAAATGGTTATGAGTTATCAGGCTGGCCAGCAAAAGTTGCAATGGTGTAGGCCTAAATACCTTGATTTTATGCCTTTTGAGGCTGATTATTTCACCCAAAAATCATTGCCATAAACCTAAATAATACCAAGAAATATATGTTTTAGTTTTCTTGTCATTTTACCTAATTTGTTTAAGAAAATACACTTTATTTTGATTATTTACAGTTCATTGGAATTAAATGTAGCCTGTCTCTGTTTTGCTAGGTGCTAGGTCCACTATTAATATGTATTCTAAAATCAATATAATAATTGAATCTATAATTCAATACATTTAAGTATGTGATTACAAAGTAGCTAAGCTTAATCACATAAAATCGCATGAAGTAATCCGCTAATGTTTCAAGATTCAAAAGGTGAGATGGTTATTGCTACTCTGGAAATAAGCTTGTTGGCTTTAGGAAGAGTTTAGCTAACGTTTTTATTCTCCATCATGACTGGATTTAGCTACTTCCTCATTTAGTTATATGGAATGACTAATTGAATTACCAAGATAATGGTTCATCAAAATGAATATTTTTCAACAACAGATAACGGCAAGGGGGAAAATCAATAAGTAAATTTAGTTTTAGCTTTAGCAAGCCGTGGCTATCTCTCAAGCTAGCTAACATTTGACATAGCTCTACTGCTTTAACTGTCTCTGTGACAGAGTGCAGTAAGTGTGACAGAGCCCATAGATTAACAAACCAGTGTGCAGTTACTGTGGTTTTACTTGGTTTTTAGATCGGTTTTGTAGTTACTGCAAATTTAAAAAACAGTTTTCACTGAAATTAGACTCAATTGCCTGCCTCAACTGCCTCAATTTTGACCAAATACTTAGCCACTGCGTTTTAGCTTTGTAGGGCAGTACAGAGACCCAGCACCACTGCATTGCTTTTTTGTTGTCAGTTTTTTGGCAAAATACTGCCTATCCACCAGGTGAATTTCGCCCTCATTTGCATAAAGTTTAAAATGTTCAACTTTCGACTCTTCAACCCTTTTTTTCTATCGCAGTCCTGCGTCGCCTGCAATCCCACAATGCTTTGTGAAGCAATTCGCTCATGTCCCATAGAAAGTCATGCCTCATGATACATCATGGGTGTTATTCATCCACTCGTGTCCTTCCATGTCCTCTCAGACTTATGTTTGCTTTACCATCTTGTATCTTTTCTCTCCTTCTTTCTGTCTTCTCTACTATTTTCCACTTTGTATTTCTCCCTTTCATCTCCATCACGCCTCTCTTGTCTCTTGACGCTGATACACCTTTCACCTTGCTGTCTTCAATTTTCCACTTGTGTCGCCACTATGGTGCATTACATTATGTTTTTCTTACATCAGCCCAACTGTTTGTGGCTATTTTCATGTCTTGTTTTGTTTAATGACTCGTCTGTGGCTGTGTAGAAAGCAACATTGCTATTCATGTGTACAGTATATGCCCTTTCATAATGCAGCACATATACACAACAGCAGAGAAAAATGCATACTAAATACCTTGAATGCAAAGACAAACACATGCAGTACATTTACATAGGCCACAAACAGATACACAACAAAATCCTTTTGACATCAATAATTGGTAAATCCTCTGATTAACTTGTAAGAATTGTCCTTAGAGTGCTTAAGTAATTGTGTTTGTGTGTGTCCTTTTTTATTGCATGCACCCCCCTCTCTTTAAAGCACATCTTTATAACCAAGCAATTCCAAAGCAATTTTCTCTGTGGGAGGAGAGTGTAATTTTCTATTCTGTGACACTGTGATGTGTAAGAAACTGGGAGCTGGCACTAAAAGGCGTCTGTAGTGTGTGTCTTGGTGTGGGTGTGAGCCGCTTTAATGGCCAACGCGGGGCGGGTGGCGGTGGTGGTGAGCGGGTGCATGTCAGGAAGGCCATCATTTAATGACTCCCAAATAGTGCCCTCCTCGTTAGAGCTATCGTCCTGGAAACACGAGGCTGTGAACCAGGAGAGCGCCACACGCTGCAACAGTCTTTTATCTTCATATTAAACCATTTGCATAACATTACCGCGATAGATAGGATTCAGGAGATACTCAACCTACTCAGGGAGAGACAGAGAGGGTATACTACATGTCCTTGCAAATCTAATCAGCGTTAAATGGAGCTGTCAAATGTGTGTTCGTGTCTCTGTGTGTCTTTGTGTGTGTGGTACTGGATGGCTCATGTCAGGAGTCATTTAACATTAAGCTGCAATAGTGTGTAACAGGGCTGTAATTACAAAATACAAGAATCCAAGCTATTTCTTGTTAGATGTGACATCCAAATACAGCAGTTACCCACCAGTGATACGCAAGATGAGGCCAGGTGGTGACAATTCAGATGTCATGTGCACTTATGTCCTTCACAAAGTTAAGTTTCAATGTTCTTTTCTTGACACATTGAGCAAATCCATACGCAGTTGTATCAACTCTACAGAATACGAAGAAGGAGCCAATTAGAACAAATCGCATCGCTACCATTTTTTAAATTGCCGAGGTGGTTTGAAATGACGGTTGAATTTTGTGTGATATCAGCAGGCTAACAAAAGACTCAATTTCATGTTTTGTGTAGATTCAACACCTATCTATACTGTATAAAGCGGGGTTTTGCTTTGCTTTGTCTCTACAAGAGTATATCTGACAGCTGCTTTTCCCCTGCTCCAAGAGGAATAAAGAGAACACGAAAGAATCTCATTACTGTAGAGAAACAAGAGGAGGAAAGTGTGTAAGCACAGACTAATTAGTTGTTGCTACTTGCTACTGCCTGATTAAGTTAATCAAACGTACACTTGATCTATATATAACTACCAGTATGAATGTAGTAAATATGACAAATTGGCAGATACAGGACAATACACTGCTCAGGCTAATTTTTTTAACCACTATAACTCTGGCTATTATTTCCTTTAAGGTGTGCCCATCAATTGAGAATCCCTGAATGAATTCTTGACAGTATAAATGATACATATTGTAAAATATACCCTATGTATGGCATTGCAAAAGCTAAGGAGCATGCTGGAAGCCTCAATACTGACTTGATAAGATATAATACCATCGTATTGGTCATGTAAAAGGCCCTGCACACCCATGGCAAACCCACACATGTGATTTAAATTATTTTGCCTGGTGAGACCTCTTTTCAGGACTGTATGGGCATGTACAGACTGTGCTTGATTGACATTTCCCACCTATTGGGGCTGGACAAATTACACCTTTATAATTCTTACTGGTGCATTTAGTTTGGTCACGTAATTCCGAGCATAGATTCGTCCAACTTTAACCTGAACAGGGGTCTGATCACCCAGAATAGCTGACAACACCTGAGTGGGTGTGCAGGGCCTTTAAAGGATCAGTTCACCCAAATAACACCATAAGGAAAAACATGTTCTCTCAGATGCTTATAATAGCATATAGCCATGCTAGTTTGTTTTAGATAGTTTTAGTTTCACGCGGCTGAGGTTTTGAACAATCTTTCTGCCAACACTCCAACACAATGGGATTTTGTTTGTGGTGCTCAAAGCATCAAACAGGGCTTTATTCTGAAATAATTGTCCCAATGAAAACAGTCCACAGCGAGGTCTGTGTTGTCCAGTCTTGAGAGCAAATATATGAAAACTGCGGCTTATAAAACCGAAATAATCTCCATGGCTAGATGCTACTATGGGTGGGTGGGATACTGTGTTTTTGTGTGTGTGTGTGTGTGTGTGTGTGTGTGTGTGTGAGAGTGTGTTTTAGGTGAAGTGACCCTTTAAAGAAGGTCATTGTATGGAAGAAGGGGTTTAAAATAGCATATACAAGTAGGTATGAAGGTTTGTGTACTTGCATGGGCTATGAAAGGCTAAAGATGTCATCACATCACAGAATAGGCTTGTAGCTGTGTGTGTGTGTGTGTGTGTGTCTGTGTGAGAGAGAGAGAGATTGCTTGTTTATGCATATGGGGATAGACTGTGCCAGGTGAGTATACCATTTACCATCAAGCCATTGAGTTCCGCAGGCATCTAATAACAAAGCATTTATGGCCCACTTACGCATGCATAGATATAACTGTCAGTAGGCAACAACAGTCTCCTCTTTCCCGTCTCCAGCTATTCCTGCCTCTCTTAAAACACACAGGCACCATCCGGATTGGACCCAAATACTCTAGAATTCTATCATCAGACTCGGGGATGAAATTAAAATCACTCATTTTCTTTCTCCATGCAAGGAGCAGATCAATTTCCGGAGACTGGGACGTGATATTTTCCTGCCATTGGGCTTTCTCGTCTTTGGCACAGCACCCTGACTGGTTGCCAGTGGGGGGCCCGGGCCTGACTGCACGCCTCGCCGGAGAACAGTTACTTCTGCCGCGGCGAGTTTATTTGCGCCTCGCTATGAGAATTGCCATCATTTACCCTTCCCCAACACCTCCCAAAAAGAAAAGAAATAGACAAGAGGGGAAGCGAGGCAAGAATGAGAGAGGCGAAATTGATTCTTTCTGATACATGCTGCACAGGGGACATTAGGTGCCCCTCGTTTGACCATCTATTTCAAGAAATGAACTGAATAAATTTTGCATAAAGTAATGTATAGGCCTTTTGGAGGCCTTTTGCTGTTGTTCATATGAAAAATGAATTGCTCGCTGCAGCATGCAGACCTTATCCTGTGTATTATGCAGGTTTTAAGAGAAGTCAATTAATCATGCAGCTGTACAGGAATGATAACTCACTTTAAATAAAACTAACTCAGCGTGTGTTAAGCATGACAGAATTAAGGGTAACTTGATGAACCAGTGGAGCATTAAACCCGGAGAGACGGTGGCCCCAGCATTCAGGTTGGTGGTACGTTCGCCTCCACTGCAGTGTAAACACATCACTTTGTCTTCAGAATAAACACTCATTTAAAAAAATAAAGGTATAGCAAATTTGGGAGCCTATAGTGTAGACTCTACTACATACATTATTTTGTCTTGATGTTTGTTTTGCAGGACGTGAGGATGTGCACGACACCATTGTTTGCACAAGCAGTCCCATATGAGGTCACCACAATTTGACCATGATGAAAGTCACTATAACAGACTAACACTGGGTCTGTTACACCATCATTTATAGACTGCTTATTTTCCCTTACATTGTTATAGCCTATAGGCCTATAATATTTCTATTACCAGTGGTGGAAAGTAACTAAGTACATTTACTCAAGTACTGTACTTAAATACAGTTTTGAGGTACTTGTACTTTACTTGAGTATTTCCATTTTCTGCTGCTTTATACTTCTACTGCACTACATTTCAGGGGCAACTATCGTACTTTTAACTCCACTACATTTATTTGATAACTCTAGTTACTTTGCAGATCCAGATTGATAAAACAAAATATAATCAGCAAATAATTGATGTAATATTATAGATTAAGATAAAACTTTATTGATCCCTGGGGGGAAATTTACAAGCTACTCAGCAGATAAAGTATTTAAAATTATCCCCACCTTTACCAGCTGTGACATTAAAGTGATGAACACAATAATGCATCAATAATTATAATCCAATAATATAATATATATTATTCTGAAATGGGCCATTCTGCATAATGAAGTGAAGTAAACTTTTGAATGCAAGACTTTTACTTGTAACAGTATTTCTACACTGTTGTTTTGCTGCTTTTATTTAAGTACAAGATTTGAGTGCTTCTTCCTCCTCTGTCTATTACTAGCTAGCAGCCATAGTTTTTTTTCTCTTTATCAATATAAGGCTAAAAGTTCATGTCAGGATTACAGTTGTCTGTGACCATGGAAACCATAACCTGAGATGTAGCCTTTCCTTCCCTCATGAACTGTATGAAATAGGTCCTATTTGTTACCTGTATGTTGCACTCAAAGGTTTTAAATGTAGTCTTGGTTCTTGTTTGTCTTGGCAGTGACACTGGTCCTTGTTTGCACACATTTTGGCCATCCGACCCGTCCTTTCCACTTAGCATGAGACCCTGCTGTTGCGTCACGGAGCCAGTCACGGCCTAATTAAACCCATATTGAGAAAGAGTACAAATCCAACCCCCTTCTTCACTCAGTTCATATACCGGCATGCACGCGCCCTGCAGTGGATTTTGGACGGAGGGAATGCATTAAGAGTCAGGCAGCTGCAAGTTAATTTGTAACCACTGAAACACTTTCAACAGCTACAGGAACATTTTAACAGACAACACAATGGCTGGACTCAAGGTAAGGCAGCGTTAACTTTATTCAACACTATTGTTAATACTAGAAATGTTTATTCCCATAGTGCTTATGGAACTGAGCTTCTGCCAGGCCCCAAAAGTTTCAGATTAGTGTAACTGAGTAAAAGTGACTAAAGGGCAGGAGCAGATCCTCTATATCATCTATCAAACTGTGCATCGAGCCATCATGAACTGTAACAGAAACAGACCGTCTGACTGAAGGGCGGCGTTGCCTCCGACCAATCAGAGTGCTGCATTCAGCAGCTGCCCAGATGTGGTCTGAGACGCCTCAACAGCTTCATATAACAATGACATTTAAGTGGAAAAGCGTCATTTCAGTAGATAAAAAATGTTTAAAACATTTTACACTTATGTATTTTTACAATGACTATTAAAAGTTAGTTCCAAACCTGCAAACCATTTAGTCCAGTATTGGTTCTCTCTGTACATTAATTAACTGTTTTTTCGATTAAAGCATTGTCATCCGAATAAAGCACCGTTTTCTTGACACTAGTTGAGTGTAATGTCTGTGGGATAAGGGACACGTGGAATTGTGTCAGCTTGTTGGCAAACGTTTTCGCTCAAAGGGATTTTGAGAATGAACGTGACTATGACTTATCATGACTCACATTTCATGCGATTTTAACTTTGTGCCAAGTGTTTTCTGCCCGTCGTGCTCCTCTGACACGAAACAAACGTCTTAGTTGAATAAAATCGTGCTTTACATAACATTTTTTATGGGGCACAAACTGGAACCTCAAAAACGTCTTTACGCACGCACTCCGCACGCACCAAAGGCGCATGAACGCGCACATATGGAAACCATCCATGCCTGTGAGTGTGCTTTTAGCAGACTAACAATGACTCAGCAAGATTTCTTTACACTGTGCCAAGTTCGTATTTGTCTGTGGTAAGGAAGGCATGGTTGCTGGTGATCAGTGCCAGTGTAGAAGGACAGTAGAGTAATATCATAATTGAAATATTGATCAAAAAGTACTGGGGAGGGTGTCAGTGCAATTAGTCTGTTTCTGTAACACAATAACAGAAATAATGGATGACTGCGAGGGGGGAAATTTGGCATAACTGCAGTTTGTTTTTATGATAGATCTAATGTGAATCAATACGACAACAATTAACAAAAAGACAAGCCTTAATGACAAGCCTTCAAATTTAATTATAACCAGCATGAACACATTTATCCTGCATTACAATGAAGCTGCATGGTGTTTACGTGTGTATTTTTTTATTTTTTACTTTAACTTGGCTTAGTGTTGAATGTCTGTCTTTCTCTTGCAGTACATGAGCGGTTTTGAGAACGAGTTCTCTTCTGAAGACCCTCGCTGTCCTGGATCTTTACCTGAGGGACAGGTAACACTCCAGGTTGCTTTTCTTCCGCACATTGACTCATTCATCACCATCTGACTAATTCTAACACTAAATGACAACCACACAAATCATAATCTACCAGTACCCCTACATTTAAGACTTCCCTGTGTTGTGATTAAACCTCTCAGAGTTTATTTACACTTGTTTGCCCTTTGAGCTTCAGACAGATCTACCAATCCTACATAACACACAATATTAACACCCTGTATTATGTCTCTACAGAACAATCCTCAGGTCTGTCCCTACGGCCTCTATGCTGAGCAGCTCTCTGGCTCTGCCTTCACCTGCCCGCGGCCAGCCAATAAGAGGAGGTATTCATCTGTTTCTGACATTTAAATCAGCTCACTTACCTCTATAAGGCCAAATGGAGCTTAGACATAAGGAATGACTTAACATTGGTCCTTTTTCTTTCTCTAGCTGGTTGTACCGCATCTTGCCATCTGTCAAACATAAACCTTTTACCCCAGTGCCATGTGGAAATCTGACAGAGAACTGGAACGAAGTGGAGCCTGACCCTAACCAGGTATATAAAGGCTCAAAGGGAAGCGTTCCTGCTCATTTGGTCCTAAGTAGAGAAACTGTGAATCTTGTTAAAGCCCCTGAAAAGTGGTTTTCATATTTTGAATTTCTCTATAACGTTAAATAATCCCAATTGAATAAGCAACAATCAACGTTTAGAAAAAATATATTGAGGGGTTTAAAAGAATAGTTGGACATTTTGGGCTTATTTGCGTTCTTGCCGAGAGTTAGATGAGAAGATTGATACCACTCTCATGTCTGTACAGTAGGCTAAATATGAAACTACAGCCGGCAGCCGGCTAGCTTAGCCTAGCTGGAAATAGGGGGAAATGGCTTACCTGGCTCAGCCAAGAAGGTACCAAAATCAACCCACCCGCACTTCTGAAGTTCACTATGCTATATCATGTTTGTTTAATAAGTACAAAAAACTAAGCTAAAGTAAATTCAGCAGTGACTAGCTAGCGGTTTCCCCCTGTTTCGAGTCCAAACTAAGCTAGCTGGCTGCTGCCTGTATCTTCATATTGACCGTACAGACATGAGAATGATCTTCTCATCTAATTCTCTGTAAGAAAGTGATCTGCTTCATCAGGAGTGTGGTTGTGGTTTGATCAGATTTGACTGATAGTTCTGGCAATGTAAGCAAAGAACCCCACAACTGTCATCACATTTATATTCAAATGTAACTCTGATTGGTGCACAGACATAGCTGACATTGCCTTCTTCTAACTGAGCCCCGCCCACTTCAAACCAGTTAGAAAAGCAATAAGAAACAGAAGTACAGATATCTTCATGTGGAATAACGAAAACTGTTCTAACTTTGGCAGAACATTGTGCGTTCATGTAGGATCTCATTGCTCATAGTAAGAAGCTTATTGAGAAAATATGTTTTAAGAGCCTTTAATGCTTCTCTGCACTGATTAATTCCTTTAAATTCTCTGTATACTGTATACTGAATAAGTAGATAAGTGATGCTGAGGTTTCTCTTACAGCTGCGATGGCTGCCATTCACCATCCCCAAATCTACACAGCAGAAAGTGGACTTTGTGACTGTGAGTTTAACTTGTTTTTTCCATATTATTTTTTCATTAAATATTCCCACTTCACTGATTGGGATTTTGTACGTCTGTATGTTGCAGGGTCTGCATACTGTCTGTGGTGCTGGAGATGCCAAATCTCGCAACGGCATTGGCATCCACATGTACACCTGCAACACCTCCATGGTTGACAGGTGAGTATGTATTTGTGTGCAAGTGTGTCCCATCATGTAACAAATAAATGCATTTTCACATATCAAACAGCTAGAAAATCTTTGGTTACACTTTGACGATCATTTCCAAGCCCTCTCTTTTTTTTTTCCTTTGTTCCAGGTGCTTCAACAACTCAGACGGAGACTTTCTGATTGGTGAGGAAAAGGGCTGTTGATGTTTTCACTGTCATCTATCACAAGAACAATGATCGCTCAATCCCCAGTCCTTCTTCTCTCTCAAATGTTCTTTTCTCTGCCTCTCTTTGTCTGTTTGTCTCTCTAGTCCCCCAGCAGGGTGAGATCTTGATCACCACGGAGTTTGGGAAAATGATGGTCGAGCCGAACGAGATCTGTGTCATCCAGGTGAGGTCTATGTTTTTCATCTCCCCGGTTTTCACACAGAAATCTACCATTGTGTCTGCCCCACACCCCACTTACCATATTTAGAAAGACATAGTTTGGTACTTTTCAAAAGTGACCTTAAAAATAAATAACAGTGGAAAGACGTTTGAGCTACAGAAAGCCTGACCACCAGGATTTGCAATTGCAGCATGTGTGTTTTCCCAAACACATTAGTCTATGAACCCATAAGTCCCCTCAGCATCGGTACATCCCATATTTGATTCATAACAGCACTAAATTTCCCTTCACCACCACTTATGTGTTTTGTCCAGCAAGGGATGCGCTTCAGTGTGGATGTTTTTGGAGAAACAAGAGGCTATATACTGGAGGTGTATGGAGCCCATTTTGAACTCCCTGACCTGGGACCCATAGGTGTGTGTTTGTACGATGTTTATGATTGTGAATATGTGTAATCCTTCCTTGAAATCTGCACACCAACCTCTTTGTCTGTTTCTGCCTATAGTTGTCTTAAATGGTTCTCACCTTCTCCCCAAATCTGTCATATTTTTAGCCATGCTGGCAGCATGGCTCTAGAGAATAGGCACTAGAAATGTCAATTGGCCAGTCGGTCCACCACTTTGGTCCAGACTGAAATATCTCAACAACTATTGGATGGATTGCCATGGAATTTGGCACATACTGTATATTCATGTTCCCCTCAGGATCAATTGTAGTAATTTTGGTGATCCATTAACTTTTCATCTAGTGTCATCATTAGGTAAAAATGTGTACATTACTTTGGTTTATGACCAAATAGCTGCAAAACTACATTCTCATCATCCTCAGCTGCACTTTATGTTTAGGGCTAATTAGCAAATGTTAGCATGCAAACATGCTAAATCTGCTAAGCATCAGCATGTTAGCATTGTCATTGGGAGCATGTTAGCATGCTGACGTTAGCATTTAGCTCAAAGTACCGCCGTGTCAAAGTACAGCCTCTCAGAGCTGCTAGCGTTGCTGTAGTATTGTTTATAAAGATTGAGATGTTTTTTTTGTGTGTATGTCTGCATGTGTATGACTGTATGTATGTTTTGTAGGAGCCAATGGTCTGGCCAACCCAAGAGATTTCATGTGTCCAGTTGCTTGGTACGAGGATCGCAAAGTGACCACAGGTTACACCGTCATCAACAAGTACCAAGGAAAGCTCTTCGCTTGCCAACAGGTGTTTTTTTGTTGTTGTGACATTTCAGCTTGTGTGTGACAGTACCCTCACATGTGCACAGCCACTATATGACAGGGGCCCACACATATTTCATACTTGCCCTATTACCCCATTTAGGTTTGTGTTTGCCTCAGTAAACACCATCAAACCGCAAACAATGACTAACAGGAAACTGTTCAAGTGAAGCATATGATCTATTAGCTGCTCCTGCAGATTGAATTGCCATCCCTGATGATTTAATATCAAAGTGTTAGCTGTTATCCATTCAGCAGGTTTCCGCCTCGACTCCCTTATGAGTCTTAATCACTCATAATTAGTTAAGGCATTCTGGAGTTACAGACAGTGTACCTGTGAAGCTTTGCTTTGTAGGAAAAACCTTTCCCAAGTTAAGCATTAATTTCACCATATTTCACTCAGGGAACGATCCTGCCCCTCCCAAAATGTCCTGTTGGGCGCATAATTGGATAGACACATAATGTCTGACAGGAGGTTTTTTACCGAGACAGGGAGGAGGTGGGAGGAGAGGTTTGTCAGGGGTGGGGGTTGGGGGGTTGTAACCGTGGAAACCATGGCAAACCACACTGTTATTATTCATCGTAGGAAGTACACAAGGGCAAGGTACTGTCTTTTTTTGGTAGCAAAACAAACATTTTTCCATCTCTCTCGCTGCCTCTACTCGAGTACCCGCCCCTTGTTATGTGCTGGGTGTCAGAGGTGGAGGCTGCCGGCTGCACCTGACACTCTTTTCCTGGTGTCCACCCTTTCACCGAGCCAGGAGGGTGAGGCTACAGGGGTAAGAAAATAAGGTGGGGGACGCGGGCCTCATCTCAGGGAAGATGCTGCTGCTCCCGTCTGGTCCTGCTGTTTTGTTCCCCCGCAGAGCGCTGAAATTGCTCAAATTAACTTATTATTTGCTTGACTGGGCCAATATGTTTGTGTTTTGTGTGCATGTGTGTGCAAGTGCTTGCTCTCCTCCATTTTTCCCCTTCATTTTAATCGAATGGAGTTACCACAGATGAATGTCCAAGAGATTACCTGCACTGGGTTTCCCAAAGGCCTTTTTGTATGGTAACTACTGTAAATTGTGTGCGCGGCTAAGGTTTTTGCCTGGTGTTTATTAGTTATGTAATATGTATGAATTTACTTAAGCACGTTTGTGTATGCATATGTGTTTGTGAGGTTTTATTGTTGTATGTATTAGCTGCTCATGTGTGGAAGTGTGCGTGAGCATGTGTGTAAGGAGCACGGAGGTCACACAGGAGCCAGCTTGAGTTGTAATGAACTATATTGATTTTAGAGCTGCTGTTGAATGTCTTTTTCGCAGTGACATTATCAGAACAGAGAAACTATATAAAATTGCTGTGGTTTTAACAATCAAGATAAAGAAATATCTCTGCACCCACTGTTACTGCTGCTCCCTCCTCCCATAACTGCGCCGCTGCGAGCGTCAAAATGCTCAAAGTTTGGGAAAGTTTGATTGTGAAGCCAATTACCCCATAATACCTGGAGCCTCGTTTCACAAAGAACAGGGGGAATGAAAGAGAAGAAAGAATGAAAGAAGCACACCCCCTTTCACAATCAACCCTTTTTATTATAACCATTTTTTTTTCTCTTTATGTCAAGAAGTACTCTCTCTGGGAATTTAAGATTACAAAGACATTATTCCTTTTTTTCCAGTGAAAAGCTCAATTTAAAGGCTTTTGTGTTTGTTGCTTGGTTAGACTCGTCTTTTATTTGTTTCGTTCTGCGCCCCGCGTGTAGGATTTCTCTCCATTCAATGTGGTGGCTTGGCACGGGAACTACACACCTTACAAATACAACCTGAAGAACTTCATGGTTATCAACGCTGTGGCCTTCGACCATGCGGTGAGAGTCATGTTTAAGGACACAGACACACTCCAGTATACTTCAGTACTTTTCAATATACATACAACAAATTTATTAGTGTCTCTTTGCTTTCTGCCCTTTAAGTGACTTGACCCTAACTCTAATTCACTAGCACGCCGTTACAAGTCACGTATTGTTCCACTTACAATCTTCCTATAGGATCCATCTATCTTTACTGTGCTGACTGCCAAATCCACAAGACCAGGTGTGGCCATTGCTGACTTTGTCATCTTTCCCCCTCGGTGGGGTGTGGCTGACCACACCTTCCGTCCACCGTACTATCACCGTAAGACCGCAGTAACACTTGTTATTGTTTCAATGCTAAAGTGGTTTGTTCAAATTTAGCAGGGGAGGAGAAGACGATTAAAAAGCACAAACACTGAATTTTGAGAACTAGGTTGTGAAGATGTGGCTAAATCTGAATCATAATTTGAATGGAAATGTCAAATTCTGTCTAGAGAGGCAGATTTTAGTCCAATCATGGAATGAAACAAGCCAGCCAGAAGCTAACATGTCCATTTGTGATAACAATCCACCTGCTGTATGACTCTTTTCAGCTGAGGCACCACCACAGCACATTTTGTCTGTTTTCACCACAGATCTATAAGGCCATCTAGTGGAACTCAGTGTTACAGCTTGCTTTTTGTCCCTCAAACTGTTCCCAGTACAGCGCTGTTATAGCTCCTCCTGCTTGTCACTTTAGGTAACTGCATGAGTGAATTCATGGGCCTGATCAAAGGCCACTATGAAGCCAAAGAGGAGGGCTTCCAGCCAGGAGGGGCCAGCCTCCACAGCATGATGACCCCACACGGCCCGGACGCTGAATGCTTTGAGAAGAACAGCACTGCTGAGCTCAAACCTGAGAGGGTGGCTGAGGGAACCATGGTAAAAAAAAAATACATATAAAGTTTCAAGGTCAACTAGAGAAGAAACATTAAAAGGACACAATTAAGGATTTGAATTCATTGCTATGAGTGATTATATCTGTCTTTTCCTTCCTTCAGGCTTTCATGTTTGAGTCATCCTTCAGTATGGCAGTGACCAAGTGGGGTCTACAAACATGCCAGAGACTTGACAAGAGCTACTACCAGTGCTGGGAACCTCTTCGCAGCCACTTTAATCCCAACTGGAAGCCCAGCAAACAGTAGCAAAACCAAATATGGCTCATAATAATTAATTAAAATCGTAATTCCACTTTATTAAGTGTAACTACCATCAGTCCAATGTTTGTGGAACATGGCTTTCTTTGTTTAATTAGGTCTGTTGATGAAATTAGAGAAGGAATAAAGTTGTTTATTTTATGCAGACAACTAAGATTGGAGTTGCACAATAAAAATTAAAACCTGCGTGACAAAGATTTTCCGTTTGTCATGTTAGAAATGAAAATCACATCTAGGCTGCATAAATTGTTTCTGTACAGGACAGTCATGCTGAACATGTATGCATTTTGTGTATCTCCTGCTTTACTATTAAATACACCGCAATTGGACACTAATTTTCTTGCAAAACTGAATTCTAAAGTGAGTTTATGACTTTTACATCTTACAAACAAAAGGGCAAATTCATGACCAGTAAATGGTAGCTTTTCTCAGTTCAATACACTCAGGTTTTGTTGATACAGTGGTCTGGTATGACCAGTAGCTCATAGCAGCTAATGTTAGCAAACTTTAGATAGATATTCCTGTAGAATGGATGTCAGTCATTTTACTGACTTGAATATTCTTCTCTACTTGTGCTACTGTTATACTGAATTCATCATTATCCCATAATTGTCACTTGTGACAACAGTTGTTACTGTTTAGCAAAAGTTACACCATCTCACTTTAAACAGTGACTTGCTTGAGGGCACCTCAGTGGTCATTGATGAAGACAGGTGCATCTCATTTACTTTTTCTGTGCATTTTAATTTATGTGCCAATGGGTTTTAGTTGGTGATCTTACTGCAATGTAAATCCACTCTTGTTTTCTCCAAAGTGAGCCTTGTAGTCCCAGTATCTACTGGTTAATATGCTGGTCTAATACATGAAAAATTGTGCACACATTTACAAGATTGTGTGTTTTTCCCACCATTCACACTTTTGCCTGACCAATCAAAACCATGAACGCAAAAACACTGTTTTTGACAATATAATTTTATTTGGTTAATAATAACTACATGCACTGGCATCACTTGAACATAAAGGAGGTCTTTATACATCGGAGCTCATGATGACAAACTGAACTTGCGCTGGAGGGTTCCATTCTTAATCTGCTCTTCCTTCCTATCCTGTAAAACAGACAACAAGAAGATGATGGGTTAATACAGTTTCCATGGCAACAAAGTCACATCACCCTCACCCTCTTCACCTTCTGGACATTTTCTCGGCTGCATGTTTTGTGAGTGAGCGTTTTGTGATTTTCAAGCACTTTTTTTCCTCCCAGCGGAGAGAGGGAGATGAACATGATAGCCCAGCAGTGTGACAATTGCACCAAATTCTCACTGGAATTTCTATTGGCGAGGGTGAATCTCCATGACAATGGGGAGGAAAAGGAAAGCAGGCAGCATTTCAAGTGAAGCATTCATTTCTAATGTGAATGGAACTGTGACAAAAAGAAAACCCGATCAACTCCGCACCTCAAACGGAATAATGAGTCCCCATCCTCAACTAAATAGCTTTTCAGATATCTATGATGCCATTCAGCACCAAGTATCACATTTTAGGATTATCCTAGGCAAAACTATCCTTGTAATTGGCATCATCAGTGTATTAGATTACCTAATAAAACTGATAGTAGTACATGGTACAATGACCTCACGTGTTCTCATGCCAATACTGTGTTGTGATACTGCTTTATATCAAGTAAAATCATTGATGTTTTGACCACCACCAGAACAATGTAACAGCAGATAGATGCAATGAAAAGAATTTGGAATTTGCTTTTTTTTATAGCCTAGAGAAGGTCTGTGGGCCAAAACTGAATAAATGGTTCTCTAAATGATCAATATTTGTACCCATGCTTGATGTACTTTTGGTTCTGGGTACAGACATTTACATGTGCCACTGTATCTGTAGTACATAGACTTTAATATGAAAAAAGATGGTATAGTTATCAAATCTGCTGCTTAAGGAGCCACAGGTGAGTTGTGCCATTTTTTAAACACTGTGACAATCAAGCAAAGAGAGAGTCAGTCTTGTCTCATACCCTGTCTGTCTTGAAGATGAAGTAGAGGGCGAAGAGAGGCGCAACTCCAAACATCGCACCCAACAGAGATGTCTTGAATGTGGGCCTGAAGTATGAGTAGGGGTTGGCGCGTGCATGCACCCAGCGTGTCAGGGCAGGGTCTTCCTGTAAAGACAGAAGTATGCAATTCAATTTCAGTGATCACCCTGTATAAACTAAATCTTTGCAGTCGAAAAGAAAAGAAAAGAAAAAAAAAGATAAGAGTCAAACAATTATTTACAACACAGAGAAGAGTATTAAAGACATAGTATGTTGTCATGATAATACAAAACTGTTTTGACTAAGGCAAACCGATTTGATATAACTGTGTCATTTATATGGCCCAAAATAACGCATTTGTCTCAGAAAGCTTAACAATATGTGGTATTGTGCATGTGGCTCATTGTCATGGCTTACTGGGACACTTGAATAGATAGAGCCATCGTTAAGTAACACCTGTGCTTTTCCTGCTATGACAGGACAACACGTCTGCTATTAAAAAGGCCACAGTGTGTACAGAATAGAAGCAGCAGTAGTAGAACTACAATACTGAGAAACAAAATGACAATATTAACTAACTTAAGTAGCCTAGATATATTAAGTAAATATTATAAGTGTGACAAGCTGAGGCATTTTAGGCAAAGAGAAAGTCAATTGTATGTTGTTACATGGCATATATTTTGAACATGTGAATCTCAATTACGAGTGGACTTGTGCAGACTGCTAACACCTGATTAATTGCAGTTTGGTTGACTTTGCTAAAACTAGTAATGTCATTTGGGGTGCATTTACTATCTCTAGCACTTGGCAACACTGTAGCACTTGAGTAAATGTAAAAGATATACCATAGGAAGAAATATACCACTGACAATATACTGTAAACTGTAGTTCAGCTTTAATTGCATGGACTAATTAAACACATTCTCTCAGAACCTACATTTTAGGGAGGAAATATTGAACTGGGCTCCAAGTCTTTATACTAGCTAGGCATTTAACAGTTTGCTCAAACATCAACACCACTGATCAACCTTCTCGAGTTAGCAAGCTAATGTTACACAATAGCTACCGTTTGTCAAAAGTAAATCCGCCCTGGTTACATTAATGCCAACCAGTCCCGCATGTTAACGTAAAGTACACATAAACATACGACACTATACTCTATTATTAATATACGTAAATAAAACTGGGTTCGTCCGACTTATGTGCCCTGACATGCTACCGTTAGCAAGTAGCCTGAGCCATTTTCAAGGGTGACATTGCTAGCTAGCAGGTAGCCACTTACAATGAGCTCTTTTCTGTGCGGGTTATTAAGTTGCGTCTGATACTGCCTCTTTAGATTCGCTCGTAGTGCTGCCCTGCCTTCTTCGGCACGTCGCTGATCCGTCGACAGGTTGAAATACTCATTTGGGTCCAGTGTTTTTGGCCGAGTGGCCAAGGGCGCCTCTCGGTAGTCCGCCATGACTGTTTGATGACGGATGGAATGGGGCAAACGTGAACTGGTGAAATCTCGCGTTGAACAACCGAATCGTCACCATAGCAACATCAAACTTACTCTTGCTGGATGTGCCAAATGCAACAATGAGCGCAACTAACAAAAATCAAGACAAGGACGAGAGTGTTCCGGCGGAAAGTGAGGATGGCTTTCAGTATGAAGAAGTATCTCTAGACGATGACTGGAGTTTGACAGAAGGGGAAGAAGATTTGGAGGCAACGGTGAAAGCTATTCGAGACCGGGCAGAGGCCAGTGCTGCTGCTGCTGCTGCTCCCAGGCCTAACGCAACCTCCATCACACACCAACCTGAGGCCGTGGATGACTTTTTACGCAACTTCCTCTTCCAAATGGGCATGACAGAAACACTTGACTGTTTTCAGACTGAGTGGACCGAGATGGCGCAGAAAGGGCTGGTGGATCCAGAACAGGTTGGTGTGGTACCGGGCGTGTACATTGAAAACCAACGTCTGGACTGCGAGCTGAAAAACGCGCAGCGGGAGGGGGATGAGTACAGACTAGCAGCCTCTGCCGCAGCTGAGACGCTGTTGAGAGTCCAGAAAGCCAGAGACTTCCACCGGCTGCAGCATAAGCGCGTTGTCCAGGAGAAAAACAGGCTCATCGAGGAGATGAGAAAGCTTAAAGTGCAGTGCAACAACTACGAACCTGCAGTAAAGCGGATGGATGAAAAATACCGAGCAGTTTTAAAGCAGACCGTGCTGAGGGACAAGGCCTTAGAGGAGGCGAACCGCCAGTCAGCTCAACATCCAGTGATCCAACCATCACCTCCTACATCTGCAAATAGCCCAAGGAGTCAGACTAGGGTGCAGTCAGAGAAGGCAAATGTTTGTTGAAATATTTGGTCTCACATAACTTTCCTCATGTATGCTGTTAAGCTTCATTGTACAGCAGTTTTGAGGGACCAACGCAATTTTGTAAAACTTAGTTTTTATTGTACTACAGTTCAGAAGGAAATGTACTTTATACTGAACTAAATTTACTGACTCTTGTCATAAATATTTGTGTAAAATAAGATTTTACAGCCAAAATAGTTACTTGATGATGTAAAATATTATGCGCATATTCTATTTTATCCACCATATCCATTGGGATATAGATCAAACCATTGTATTACATGAAATAGGCAGTTTTTATTTCGTTTCTTCTGCCTGCATGTCCAAGGTAAAATATGATTGATTCATTATTTTCTTTTCTTTATTTTTATGTTGCCCTCATGCCTATAGTCTACCCAGTCCATGGAGCAAAACACTCACATTGATTTAAAAAAAAAAAACTGTTGTTATATTACATCTTTATTTTGATTATGTGATATCCATAAATGATCTCTTCATAATTGTCAATATACTGCTTCACTCAAGGTCACTCAGGCAATTAAATCAGCCACCTTGTCCCACACACCATAAAGCCAGAGGTGGATTCCCTGAGTCAAGTGTAACATTTTTGTAGCACTTGCTGTTAACCTTGGGGTTATTTATTTAAATTGTATTTATTTATTTTTTGCAAAAAGCCTTGAGGTTCTTATTCACATTTTCAAACCTTTGCTCCTAAATGTGTAATATTAAATGTGCACTGATTGCTTTGGCAACAATAAAGAGTAATATGGATCGTGGCAACTTGATAGTTCCTCTTCACTGTGGACCTTCAGAGTGAACACTCTTTTGGATGTTCATCATGAACATGAAGGTAATCAAAGTAAGTTCTATGCACTGAAATTAAGTTGATCTCTCTCCTGTTTTAGTGTTTGTTTTTCTAATTTAGATTCCACTCAAGATGAAGAAGTGTACTTATTATCAATCTGTCATTGTTCAGTTGTTGAAGTTCTGACACGTTGCATTGTATAATATAGCCACAAGAGGGCAAACTCTAGCAAGCTTTGGTGACACTACCACAGAGTGAATATCAGAATCAGCTTTATTGGCCAAGTGTGTGTACACATACAAAGAATTTGACTACGGTTTTTCGTTGCTCTCAACATACTTACACAGAAATAGACACAGCTAACAAAGGACAACAAAGGACTACAGGACAACAAAGCTTAACTATGTTTGTACATACAAGTAGGTGAAAATATATATATATAAATAAAAATTATATATATATAAAAAGCAAAAATGAACAACATACAATGTCTATATACAAGTCAGACTGTTTCTGTCATTTGTAAACAAATTCAATAGTGCAACAGCAGAGTGCAAAGAGTGCTGGAATAAATACTGTAATTAATGTAACGGGTTGCTTTATATACATGAAGTAGGTGGAAATGACAGTGTGTGCATGTATACAGTAGATGTCAATATACAGTACATACAGCGTGGAGGATTTATATTTGACAACAATATGTACATGTTAAACTATAAACTATAACTACTCTATATAATTTATAATTTGTTGGTACAGAAACTGTTTAGTGTTACAGGGTTGTTGCACAGGGATTCTGTCTGACACTATGTCAGCTGCCTGCAGCTCTAAGTTGGCCCAGAGTGCAAAAGATAAACCAGTGACACTCCTGCTCATAGAGTACTATTTTTTTCCTTGACAACCACAGTAATGGTACCACTTGTCATCATGGGGTTTGGATGGAAATAAGCCACTCGGTACAATAGGCAGTGACATTATAGAGCTAATAATGCAATGATTTTTGGGTATAACATTCACCTGTAGAAGGTCAGAACAAGAAATCCTGGTATTGGCAAAGTGCATAGGAATGCAATATCACTTTCCTACATTCTTGCAGATACATTTTGTTTCATAAGAGTTTATCTGGTTGTTCTATTTTTCATTACACCAGGGTGATGGTATTTAAGTACAGCGGAACTGTCATAAAGCCTTTTCACAGATATCTCAGTGGCATTACAAATGGATGATGATGCAATATATAGATGTAACTTCTCGCACAGAAGTTCTTTTTCTTCTTGCACTTCATACTTGAGTTGTAGAGTACAGAGATGCTGAGAGAGCTCTTTGATCCGGAGAGGCCCAGGCGTAGCTACAGTACGTGTGACCAAATGATTTATTGTCCTCTCAGGACCTCTAAAGCGCCACCCGCTCTGCAGTTTTGAAACATCCATTTATGACTTCAAAATTGAATGTGAGACCACACTCCTGGGCCAACAAGCCTTCCCTCTCTCTATATAATGTTCAGAGATTTAGCCTCAAATATTAATGTTTCTGCCCCGGCAGACCTCATGGACTTGGAGTTGAAAGTTTCTTAGCTGTGGGCACAATAGCCACAAAAAGTTATTTTTCTCCCCTTTTTTCTTTCCTTACAGCCTGCGTCCTTCACTGTCCATTTCTACACCCCTTTGTCTTTCCCTCCACAGAACATTTGGTATTTCATTCTTTATCGTACATCAGTGATGCTGACTGACGTTTATTTTGATGCACTCACCGTGCAAAGCTTTTGACAGATAATAGAGAGATAAGGATGCGATATAGAGATGGAGACAGTTACAGACTGAGACATAGAAAAGGAATGAAAAGGCATAGAGGATTTCTATCAGCAGTCTGTGCTACCTTGCAAGGCTTAATCACTCCCAGTAATCAGAAGTTATTTTGTGCTGTTTCAGTCTTTTAAAATGACTTCTACATGCGAATCTTGCTTGGAAACTGGAAGTAGGTTTCCTTTTCCGACCACAAGCTAAAAGTACTTTTCTCCTCATTCCTCACCAAAGGTCCCTGAAGTGGTTTGTGGACTCAGAGACAATGACCTAATGTGTTATGCTGCTCTTTGGTACTTATTCATAATATTTCCTGGCCCAGAGATTCCATTACTCTGCTGCCCTTGAGGAATGTAACTGAGGAATGTAATGTTCCTTTCCACCCTTGTTTTCATCTACAGTACATAATTGTGCCAGTTTAGAGCCTTTGTAATTTTCACAAATGGTTACAAAGTCAATGAGGTGGTTGCTGGAGGCTGTTTCCAGCCAACGTTTTGTACCTCCCAAGCCCATATTACCTTTTCCAGCCTGCCCATCCCTCCCTCCCTCCTAATTCCTCAGGTCTGAGGAGACATGGTTGTCTTTCACAGCCTTAGAAGTTTTTTGTGGCTCCATCTTAAATTAGTCAGGCTGATTTGAATTCCTCCCCTGCCTGCCCCACTCCCTGTGCTGCCCCCTCAGCTCCTCTCCACTGACAGCCCTGTCCACTTCACAGCCCGCGACGACCTTCGTGTCATACCAAAGAGAAGGGAGAATGAGAGGGAGAAGACTCACGTTTCAGCCCACTTGGCTCAGGCTGAACCAGACCTGCCTCACTTCCTTTTATCTCCTGTTTATGCAACTGAATTACTTTGGCTTTGAATTGTGTTTGATTCAGAGAGATTGCTTTAGTCTACTTACCAGCCATATATATGATGCGTTGGCTCCTTATTCCTCGAGATATATTTTTAAGAAATGCTAGTTTCTCAATTCATCATCAATTCTCTCTGCTATCCTATTCTAATCTATATCTATGAAATTGATTCACCCTGTCTGAGAGTATTCCCTTCTTAATAAATCAGCTTTCCGTGGACCTATGCAGTGGGCAGCGGGTCAAACTCAGCAATATTTTCTGCTTTAATGTAGTGAGCAGGGCAGAGATTGGCCCATGGCAGTGACTCAGCAGGCATCCATCATCTTCAAGGAGAGCTACGCAGATGAATTGCCCAGAGACGGAATTGACAAAATCCTACATTTTCCTTTCAGCAATGCTCATCTCAGTGCTCGGCTTTCGCATCAATTTTCAGATTTCTCTTGCAATATTCGCTCCAAACCGAAAGGCATTTATTGCCTGTGAGTTACTAACAGTGAAGGATGTGGGGACTCCTGCAGCCTGGGCTGTCAAGATCAGGATCCAGCATGTTACCCTTGGCATGTGAACCCCTTGTAAAACCAATTTTGGTAAAGATTGTGATTTCATTGCTTCTATTGGGTTAAGGACATTCTTTAGAAACCCTTTAAATACATTAGTTGAATTCAAAAATGCATGGTGGTCAAGCTTAAACCAACACTGTTTTTTCTCAATTCCTGACATTTTATGATGAATCATTTTCCAATCATAGCCAGCGGGCAACTGCCTTGGCACCCCAGAAGCCCCAGATCAATCCATATCAGTTGACTGTACATAATATCACTAAAGGAATAGTTCAACATTTTGGGAAAAACGCTTATTTACATGAGAAGATTGATACCACTCGTGTCTGTAAGGTAAATATGAAGCTAAAGCCAGGATACTGTTAGCTTAGCATGAAGACCGGAAACAGGGAAACAGCTAGCCTGGCTCTGTCCAAAGGTAGCAAAATCCAGCTTCCAGCACTGCTAAAGTTCACAAATTGACACGTTATATCTCATTTATTTATAAAAAAGCAAAGTATAAAAACAACAATCTGCAGTTTTATGAGGAGTCCAGTCACTTCCTGAAGTCTTATCGTGGCCATGAGGTTGCCATGCAACCAGCAGAGACTTTAGCTTCCTCCTGCTTCTGGTATTTATGCTGAGCTAAGCTAATCGTTTCCTGGTTCTACCTTCGTAATAAGCATATAGACATGGTATCAGTTTTCTCATCTAACGCAAAAAAGTGTATTTCCCAAAATGTTGAACTATATATATATATATATATATAAATAAGGTAATGTGTAGCCTACTAGCAACAAGGTACACCGTATGACTGTAGCATCAACATCTTGCATGAATTTTAGGTTATGGATGTCATTAGAAACTGTGACTACAAAGTTTGATCTAAATTAGATTTCAACAATGTCAGGCTTTTTGTAGACATTTTGTTTTTAGTGACAAAATGAAGGGATTGCAGATGGCAGACCGCCTCTGGATGTGCAGACGAAGGCTTTGTTTATAACAAGAAGCTGACAGAGCTTGGAAAAGTCAATGAATTCTGCATTGGCCCATAAATAACCCTGTCGCTACCATACATGTTGAAAGGTCAGCAGGCTGATATATTGAGCTGACATCACAACACTGTTACTGAGGACTTACACATATCACGCATACATCTGTTTGTCTCTCGCTGCCTTTTCTTCATTAGGGCCAGAGTGATGTGACAGGGCCGGGCCTCTGTGACAGCAGTTAGAGGAAGTTTTGACAGGCAGAGTTAGGGAGGCTGTTTAGGGGAGGTGATGTCAGGCTAGAGAGGAGTGACACGAGGTGAGGGAAGACAGCCAACGCCCTGTATCTGATCTGATGGGAAGTGGCAGGAGATGAAGAGAAGGAGCCAAATTCAGTTTGAAAGTGTGGTCATAGTCTGAGGTCAGCGGGCACAGAGAAAAGACGAGGAGAACCACTTCAGGAATACTGAGTAGGGCATACCTGGTCTTGACTGTCAATCACAAAGAAAGTCACACTTTACAGAAAGTCTGTAGTTGCTGCAATACTTTCTTTACTTTTACAGCCTGATGCCATGAAGTTAAAAGGTTTATTACAACTTGGGCTGAGTTTTCGTCGTTTTGGCCATTGGTTCGATCAGTTATGATAACACTGTATTGACCAAAGTCATTTCATGTGATCTAGGAACACAGCAACATTGCTATAATGTAGTCTGCTAGGCTGAAAAACACAAGCTGTCAAACTATCAGACAGGTTGTAAACAAGCCAACAGCCAGATTATCTAAACCACTTATTTGGAGGTGAAACCAAAAGTGAGCGCATGCAAAATGTTGGTAATAATCCCTCAAATCAGAGATGTGGCCAGTGATTTAGAATTCTAGAAGGAGGCAAAGTTTGGCTAGGGGTTTGTTTAAAACGTGTATGATCATCTGACTGCTTGTGTTTCTTGCCCCATCAGACTTTTATTTAGCTATGTCGCCATTTTCAGCAATTAACTCCAATTTATCACCAATGCAAATAATGGCAAAAGCTGCATAAACTGCATAAGTCCCATAAACTGTAATTATCCTTTAAATAGAACAACACCTGAATTCACATTGTGATGAAAATAAAAGACAAGACACAGTATAAAGTTTTTCAGCACTGGATGATTCTGCAAAATATTAGTGTGGTTCCTATCTTCTTTATAGACAAACTTGCTACCCACTGCTAACATAGAACTTGTTTGTGACTGTCTTTTCCCACATTGCATGTTGTTTGGGATGAGATGCTCCTGTCAACAGAAACTAATAGTTACGCCGTGGTTTCCAGAAGGATGTTGACTGTAAGCCACTAACTACATATGAACCGGACAGAGCTTTTATGGGAAATTCTGACATATCACTCTGCTTGCGTCATTTCCGACCACAATCCTATAGATTGAAGGCTTCCAAATGATTTTGTTGGTAGTGATTATCATCAGCTTTGTTCTCAAGGAGATGGCTGAACCCAAAGCAGAGTGGAAACAATGCCACACACCATTACACAACCGCAATGACAGAAAAAAAGCTGTAAGGATTCCCTTTGTGTTGACCACACACAGTGACACACGGTCAGATTGAAGTCTGAATTTAACATTTACATCACCAGAGGAAATGGGTTTATATGGTTGATTTCTATATATAATGTGTTTGTGGACAATAACGTGGCTTTTTAGGATGGATCTGTTTGTGTGTTTGTGTGTGTGCACTGTCTACCAACTGATACACACACTCGGACACTTTTGCCTCGTTCCATCAGGTCATCAACCGGGTGTTTCCCAGGATGCATTAGCCCAAGGGTACAGTCAATCAGTGATACCCTGCTGGCAGCCGTCACAGCAGTGTGTGTGTGTGTGTGTGTGAGAGAGAGAGATGATGACAGGGGTGTGAGCTATGAGGCTGTCTCTCTCTTGTTGCTTCTAAATAGGAATAATAAGATCTTGGTCTTTATCAGAGCATTGCTGTTTCTGAGTAATCACAACGGCATCCTGTGGTGGTTTATCACCAGGACGACACCAGGACCGTTCACAACCAGCTAATCCAGGTTATCTGATGGTGTGTCAGCAGCTCGGGACCTTACACATGTCCATATTCCCCCGGAGCGAGCTGCTGAAGCGTATTCCGCATCAGTTATGTGCTTCTGGGAAAATGGCAAGTTTATAAATAACATTTTGTTGTGTTATTTTTTCCCCTTTCCCTCTGTTTGTGTCTATAAAAGCATAATAATGAGACTGTGAGTACTGCATACCTACGTCATGAGCTGAGGGCTTTGATCAGTAAATGAGCAGAGGATGAGTCATCCTATTCACTTAGGTTGCCTTACACTTTTACACAGGCTCATTTTCCTCATCAGATTGCCTCATACTCTGGATTTTCTGGTGGCATCACTTTGGGTGGGCCCGAGTACAAATTTAGGTATAATTTTTGCTGCTTTAATTTTCAACCCAACATGCACTCGTCACAGTACAGTACTGTTTTTCTCTGAGCTGTGACACAGGTGGTTTGTTTAATCTGATAGGCTGTAAATAGGTAGAGACCCAGATGCAAAGCAGCCCACAAAGATCAGATTCTGTGCACACATTTACGTCAGCGTCCTGCAGAAATACTCTAACAAATCTTCTGGTCCAGACCGTAATGTGTTTCCATTCCTGGCCAAATGAATTAAAAATGACACAAGATTTTTAAATAGACAAAGTTTGACTCCTGAAACAGATGGTCTGGACTACATTTAGATTTTTTTCCCTCTCTCTCACACACATGGGCTATTTGCCCTTGGCTGCTGTAATGTAAGTGGATTAGGGCCTTTCATAGAAAAGAGGTTCCTGCTGGTTTATCCTGCTGCCATCTTTGCCAACCATGCACCATACCTGTAACACTTGCCATCTGTAATTGGGGACTTAGTGGTGTTTAAACCCCATGGTACTTTATTTTCTGAATCAGTTGTAGGTACTGTGCAGACCCTTGTGTGGGAAAAGTATCGTGTTATTCTGGGAAAGAGAGAGGGAAGACTGAGCTGCTGCAAAAATTTCTTAATGGAGCTCAGAGTGTAAAACCATTACCCAGTTTTATAGAGAAGGCTCCATTGGAGCATAAAGTGCTTAATGTTTAAAGACTTTTACACCATATGTCTCCACTAAACTTTTATTGAAATCTGATACAACACAAGAAATATTTCTGCAAAAATATACCCCCAATCTTCATAAGGAATCTGTGATTAAATAGGTTACAACAAAAGCAAACTAGAATATTATTATGGGATCTTTTGTGACGTGATTTTATAACATGCAGGAATATATTAGAAACTTAAAATAGTATATAAAAAGTATCCGTAAGTGCAGACTGGCTGGTGAAAGTAAGCTAGCTTACAGTTGAAACAGCCACGGTGGACACACGCATCAAAATGACTCAAACCAAATAAACACAGAAGTTCTTATTCCAAATGTCGGATTTTCACACCAATCTTCACCATGTTTTTTTTTTTTTGGAAAAATGTGGACACATTTGTACTGTGCACACCCTTTGTTAGGCTTTACCAAAATGAGAAAGAACATTTTATTTTGCAGCACTCATCTTCCGAATGCTTCTTTTGGGTCTGTCATTCTGTCCATCGTTCAGTGGATCTCCCTGTAGAGCACAGAACGCATCATATAAATATTCATAAAAAGTAGTAAATTTGTGTTCAGGAGAATAAACACTACACAATGACTCACCAGGACAGAGAAAGCCCCAGAACGACCTGTCTTCCCCCCCCTCTTGGGTGGGTCGATCTTCACCTGTCTCTTCGCTCTAGTCACCTGGAAGTGAAGAAGAGTGTTGTTTCTTAACAACTGACATTGTCTGAATTATTGCCTGATATCAAAAAGCCATTTCAACGAACACATTATACCGGTGAGTAGACCGAACTGATCCAATAAACCCGAGTAAGGTGGCCTTATAACTCTGCCTGCACATCCGGCCTCTTTGCCCCAGCTGTTCCTCTGCTCGGGGGTTGCCATGGAGACTCACCTGTAGAGGGGTGGATTTCTTGTCGTTGCTAAGGAGGGAGTAGGAGCCAAGGCGGGATTTCTTTTTCTTTTTCGCAGCTTGAACCAAGTGTCGCCTGGACCTATCAGCCTAAGAAACCGTAGACACAGGGATTAGTATGTACATTGATACACACCGTACACACATTTGTGCTCTCTTTGAATCCACTAAATGGAATTTGGAAATACACCAGCCCAGTTATTTGAACATTACATGATTATCTCCCTCTCAGTGCAGTATTATTCTACCATAGATGGCCTTATATGGGACTTTTTTTTAATCAAGTTAGTGAGCAAATAATGTGGTTTCTGTGGATCATTTCTGTGTTTCAACACATAGAGATGATACAGCATGACTAAAACTTCCCTGGACCTTTGGCAGCAGCAGACACCGCTGTAAACCCATCCCCGTCTCCCCCGCATTTGGCTTTTGCTCACTCTGACTCCTGTGTGACTAACACGAGCGGTTTACCTGGATGAGAGTATTAGGAAAGCCTTTGACAGAGACGGCCCCAGGCAGGCTGGTGTGGCTCAGGTGGGTGGGACCCCTCCGCTCCAACTGTCTCTTACGTCTGAACAAAACCTACAAGGGTGACACAGTCACAACCACATCCACAACCACAGAGAGAAACAACAGCTCCTGCACGTCTCTCTGTGTGGTAAAGTGCATCCAGTTGGATACTGAGTGGAAGACATTGTTTTTGTTTTCCTCTGTTCTGCTCTGTTTGCCCCCTGCCCTTTCTCATCCTGTCCTGTCCTGCTCTGTACTGTCCTTTTCACATTCAGTCTCCTTTTTTTTATTGGCAGTCAAACTCCAGCATTAAGGGGAGGAAACTGCAAAATTATTATTGTCAGTGGCCTGGCCATTTCCTGCTTTTCTCATTGATCTGCCCATAAACGAAGCACTGCTATTGATCCACTCGTTCTCCTAATAAATAGACTGTCACTTTGAGAAACAACAGGTTTCAGTTTGCCAATTAGGACTTTGTGGTACATTTATAACGGTACCTCAGGACCTTGACTCCATCAATGTTTTTTTTCCCCCAAGTTATATAAGTGTGGGAATAAAAAGGCTGTTTCCAGTATTGGATAATAACTTCCTACTCGTTCTCATTTTCCATTCTGTTGAAAACTAGCTACAAAATATTTGCCTCGCAATAATTTGCAACGCCATTTAAAGTGCTTACAGTGATTGCCGTTGACCTACATTTTGATGATTGTTTTAGTATTCACTGTGGCATGAGCTTTGTGGAATATTTGACAATTCGCTGTGGCACAGCAGCTGTACAGTTTGGAGTTGAACAATAGTTGGAATATGCATGTGTTATTGCAGAGATGCACACATTGCTAGTGTGTGTAAGGGACTTTGCTTTGTCACAATCACATCACACCCCCATTTGTATCAGTAATATAGTTATCTAATCAGTCAGTTTGCACGGATTAACATAACTGTCTTTTGTGTTGTATAGGAAAGAATGAACTCAACAGCCCATCACAACCAACCTCCCCTTTCCATGCCACTTCATTTCCCTCTGTTGTTTGTTTCTGCCTCATATTTCTAGTACCATGATGTCTTTTCCCTTATCTTATACCTGCTGTGGCGTTCCTATGACCATGAACCAGACTCCCTCAGAGTTAAACCTGCCCTGAACTAGAGACAGAGGACCTAAAGGATTCAGCCTGAAGCAATAACCTTGAATAGGATAGTAAGTGGTGGCACATACCTGTCCTTCAGTTAAGGGTAGCGCCCTCTGCTGCTTCTGATCATCATACTGAGAAGAAGAAGAGGATCAAGAGTCAACACCGAAGCTGTTTTTATCTTTTTCAGTACAAAAGTGGATTTACATTAATACAAATAAATTAATATTCTTACACTGCAGCACAATCCAATACACTGTTTTGTGTATACACTGCAATACACTGCATACATTGTACTGTTCAAGCACTAGATACTGTCAGTGCATACTTTGAGAGGCTGGCTTGTGTATGTCTATTTATGAATGTGTGACCAGTAATTAGTTTCACTGAGTGACAATAGTCCACTGACCCAGACAAACCGGGTCATATTGTCCTGTCTAACAAAATGTCACAATTAATGTCATAACCTGACAAAACAAATAATTCTTCAGCACCCAAGTCACCAAACATGGCGGCATTTCTGGAGCTAGAGCTGTGATCTTCTGGGTCTTTATGACCTCTTAAAATTGAGCTGTATGTTTTGTATGTGTGTGTATGTGAGTGTGTTTGTTTATAGGATATTAAGCAAAATTCAGCCTCCATCAAAACCTGCCACAGTCCATCTGGCTTTCTGCTGTTGCGCACGTTATGTGTTGACTCATATAATGTATTCCACTCCATTATAAACACAAGTGACCTTGGTGGGAAAAGGCAAGTAAACTAAACCAAATATAGCCTCTGAAAAGATGCTGCATTGGGTATTAGTTAGTTCCCACCACATTTGAAGCTTAAAATTGCGCATGCTGTAATTACAATACAAATAACTGCTGCAGAAAAGCACATATGTGGCACAAACTCCCTCAGATGGAACAGAATTCCCCAATGAAAACTCTTTCATGTGTGGGTGAAAATCCTCCTCTCTCCTGCAGCTGTCGAATCCGTTGTCCAGATGAGGGTGATTACTTTGGACAGAACATGAGGACTGTCCGCAGAAAAATGCTAACCACAAGTTTAAAGTCTAACAGCCGCTAACCACATGAAAAGCCAAAAAGGGAGCAGAAAGATTTTGTTCCACAGAGGGGTATATTTTCGGTGTGGTGGCATCGTGGCTGTAAAAACCATTACAATGAGACTTTGTTTCTGTTAGAAAAACAAATTATATGTCTCCATAGGTCAGGGTTAGACTGTACACGTCTCCTACCATCCTGAAACTCACTGGACCACTATTATCGTCACTGCAGCCTCTTTCGAAGGAGTCAGAGTGAACTTACATTCCAGCAGAGTTACTGGCTTCCTCTGACCTGAGCTACTGTATAAACACTGACCACACCGTGTCTGAGCAAAAACTAACTAAATCAGTATTCTATCGGTCATTTCAACCTAAACTGAAAGTACAAACTGCTAAAGATTATTATTCTTTTTATGAATTATACTGATTGAGGTGAATCCTAAATTATTTCCCTTATTAAATCTAAGACAATCACATGGAGGAAATGTTGATTAAAAGAAGCTGATGAGTTAGAGACAGATTTTTAAGATTTGAGTCAGTTTGAGATGTGGCTTGTACAAAAGAGGCTGAAGTGTCTCAACTATTTTGTAAATTCACTGTAATTTAAAAACTGCCATTCACTTAAAGTTGAAATCAAACTGACTTAACATAACATTAGAGATGTAACCCCACTTTTCACTGCCAGCTTGCATTACATAAAGTGCTCTGTAGCGTCCTTGCTGTAGAAAATGCTGATAATTCAGATTCTTTTCACTTTCATTTGAGAGAAGAGTTAGTTATTATGTAGTTTCGTCCAGCAAACAACATTTAAATAGACTCCAACAGGCTGCACTTACCGCTGTAGTGTCACAACAGCACAGATGATGACTGATACCTAATGAACACCTTGGTTACCACTGTCCTTCCCTAACTATCACATCCATTAGAAGTGCGTCTCTTACCTGTCCGTCTGCGGTCTGTCCGCTGACACACAGCTCTCCCTGTGTTGCTCCTGAGCAGTCGAAGGCGTGTGACAGCAGGCTCGCCTGCAGGCAGAGCACGCACAGCCAGATAGTAAACCCCATGATCCAGTCAGGAACTCGAGTGTTCCCAGCCCCTGTCAGCTCCCTGCTTTATACTCTCGGCTCTGCTAATGGGGAACAGATGCAGGGGAACGGGAGGCCATGCCAGCTTCACGCAGACAAACAGCCCACCACAAGCCTGTGCTATGCGCCAGCCAGTGGCCTGCGGTCCTGCTGAAACATGTCAGACATCTTGAGGGGCCTCCCCTTTAAAAACTGCCTCCCCCCACCCCACTACCCCTACCTAAAGGGGACATTTTCCACTTATGCCTGCACTGCTCCTGCCAAAGTGTGTGTGCTTGTGTGTGTGTTTAAATAAGAAAGAAAGAGAGAGAGGAAACTTGCGTTGTCAAATCTCTGTACATAACAAATGAAAAATTGGTGGTTTGGTTCTTGTAATGTCTTGAAGAAATGTTGCATTATACAGTGAATATGTCTCCTGGCTCAGTGGAAATTAATGTCTTTCCTCGTGCTTTCTACATGTATATGTACAGCAGCTGTTTATACAGTTGTGCACTGATCCAAACACTTCAGTAAGTCTTTTAGAATTACAGTAATTACTCCTCAGTAGACTTCTCAGTGGAATATACAACAGCTATCAACACTGTCAATCCATCTTTCAGCTTGCAGACTTCTGTTGACTGAACACTAGCAAAGGAGATGAAATTGTCTATTACGATTCTGGGAAACTACTCATCAATCAATTGGGAAAGAAAAAAAAACTGAAAAACAAAGAAAGAAACGTAGTGCTTTGAATGAATTTTCTCTAAATTGTACAGTATGTTTTACATTATCTGGAAGGCATGTTGAGGGGGTTAATATACCTCTGTGGGAGCTTATATGGCCTTTAAAACACAGCACACCATAAAGAATGAATCTCCTGGTGGGGCAAGTTGTAGATGAATAGGCACCCTGTCTCAAGGTGTATTACAGGATGGAAAGAGTGAGTGGGCGCGAGAGAGACGAGAATAAAGTCTAATGTCTTCAAGCCTCAGGCTCCGGGCCACAGAGGACTTGTCTCCCGCTATGATTGGAAACATGCACTGCTGTGAAAATTGTGCAAATTAAAGTTTAATTTCCGGTCCAAGACTAGCCCATTTACCACTTTCCTGTCCTCCAGCATATCAGTGAAAGATGTTGCTTCTTACCCAGCAAACTTGAAAAAGATTGTGAAAGCATCTGTAATGTCTCTGACAATTTCCCAGTGAGTCACAGTTTGAGTGGGGAGAATGAAAGATTCATCTTCATCCCCTCCTTTTTTCTTAGATATGTTCGACACTGTGTAGGAACGGTTGTTGCAAACTTCTCCCTGGAGGTTCAGCGAGACCACTGGCCAGACAGCTGCTGGCTAATGATGTGAATTGATGGAAGGGATATTTAGTCAGGAGACAAAGGAAAGGAAGGGTGAAAAATGACCTCAAAACCGCAAACATTGCTTTACTTGGCAGCCAGTCCAAAATGGACTCAAGTCTACGAGTGGACAAACATGTCAGCCATTTTACTGGACAGACCAAGCAATTAATTCCAGTGTCAGTCCTGCTGAATCACAGTCCGTGCTTGTTTAGCAAAACATCAGATGACTTGTTGTAAGACGTGTCGAAATCATGTTACCAAGGTTACAAGTTTACATTAACTTCTCACAAACCACATTGTGGCCATGTAAAGAGACAGTAATCACAGCGAGGGAGAGTTATTTCATACTCCAAATCCCTGTTATTCACTCTACACTCTACTTTCAAGTTTAAAGCAACTTTTTAATGCATCTCAGGGAGTTAACTGTAAAAAATTGCTATGCAGAGCCACTCTCAGCATTCGCCTCCCCTGCCTCCCTATGGGAAGTGTCATTCATCAGCGGCTCTGCTTTGAGCTGCTGTCAATGTGTCTGAGAATGATGCTCTACGGCTAGCAGCTGTTGACCTTGTGAAAAGGAAAAAAAACACCTTTTTTTTTTCCACTGCACACTGTCTGCTCTGACCAGAGACGAGAAGACAGGTAATTTGTGACACATAAATACTTGTAGAAATGTGTTTGTGTCTGTGTGTGAGGGCAAGCAACAAAGCTGTTTGGCAGCAGGATGAGAGATGAGAGAAAAAAGGAAATGTGACTTAGGAAACAACATCTGGATTAGGAGACATGACTCATGAAGTAATGGATGTTTTGGATTATGTAATTAAAACATCGACTCTCTTACTGCCCCATTTTGTCAAAGGCTTGGTTCACCCAAATTACAGAGAAGCATTTTCTCACTAATGGTATCTATTCATACAGATAGTTTTGGTTTTATTTGCCCAGATTTTGAGATATCTGTCTCTGAAAGTAATGCCTCCGCCCCAATACTACAGAGGTGAATGGAATTTTGTTTGTGGTGCTGACTATTTCTTTGGCAGAAAGTAGTCCTTATGAAAACCATTGACATAGTGGCACTAGGGGTAAGTTACAATATTTGTTTTGTTGAAATGGACGATCCAACCCGTTTAACCATTAAAGGAATCATTTGACGTTGTGGGAAATATGCTTATTCACCTTCTTGCAGCTACAGCCAAGAGGCAGTTATCTTAGCTTAGCATAAAGACTGGAAACAGGGGGAAACAGCTAGCCTGACTCTGTCCAAAGCTAAAAACATATGCCTACCAGCACCTCTAAACAAACCAGATATAGCATGTTAATTAGTGAGCTTTAGAGGTGCTGGTAGGCGGATTTGTATCCTTCGGACCAAAATGTTTATTCTGTTAAGATAATTTGTCCCTTTAAAGGTGTGTTTGGACACAAAGTGAATTTTTGCCTTGCGTCATTTGCGCAAATATGACCTGAACCGATGTGCCTGTGTGTTTCAGCTCAGCCTTCTCCCCCATCACATACAAAAGGATTGTGTTGGGTCTCCGCTCAGTGCTTTATAGAGCAATCTTGCTGTAAATGAAAAACTACATATCCTTTATAGCTCTAAATATGTATTTTTGTATGTGCATGTGAACACTAAAACAAATAATAGCCAATGTGAGTGGATTTGCTTCAGCCATGGAGGGCAGATAATATGCTTCCAGATGAAATGAAACACTGACAACAGTCAATTAGCCTCCATGAGCCTCAAGGTGAAATTTGTCCTATTCAGGCCTCCATTTGGCAAACCAAACATGCCATGTCATGCTCCAAATAGCACTTTCCAATCATGTCTCTGTGTTATTGTATGCGGATATTGTATGTGTGTGTGACAGATGAAGAGAACTCGAATGTGTAAGAAGGGTGAAGCACGAACCGTGTGTGTACTTTGTCGGGTCATGGTTTCTAGCTGAGAAATGAGGGACTGAAACTCATGTCTCCCCCCTCCTCTCCGTACAACTGGACAGGTTTATAGGTCTGATTGCAAATCAATACTCTCTGTATAACACATTGTCCCCTTTTTCTATGCAGCTGCTTTGGTAACAGCTTTGTGAAAGGTGCGAGGGAGAGAAAAGCAGCGAGGCTTTCAATCCTCTCATGTGGAAACAGCGGAGGAAGTCAAGGACGAGGCTGAGGAAAAACAGTACGGCTGTGCTGCAATTTGTATGTTTGTCACTGAACGAAGAGGGATTACTGTCTGGCCTCTTACATTTCACTTTCCACTGATGTGTCCTTGGCTGTTTGAGCATTAGCATGCTCACACAGAAGAGCGCTCATTTGACTCAAAGTGAATCTTAAATACATCATCAGTTACCAACAGTATTTGTCTTCAGTCTCACATCTGTACCGCGATGCCCCCTGTGGTATTTCACTGAATAAAAAGGCACTAAGCAATCACAGTCCTCATTTTCCCACACCAGACAGATGAAATACGGCTTTATTCCAAATGCAGTCCTTTAGATCTTTCTACACATTACTTTTCTACACATTACCATAACTTAACTCCCAGAAAGAGAAAACATTCAGTCTGTAGATAATCAATTAAATCGTAAGTCCCTGTGGCTGGGGGCTCTGTGGAGACGTGACGTCTCAAACGAGTGAACACACATACACAAATATCTTTGGTGGTTTTAAAATAGTGGGAAACTCTATACGCCACAAAAGCAAGAAAATAGGCCAAGAGCATGTTGAAACATTAATCCATAATATCAAAAGGGCTAGCTGATGAAAGGGTGTTGCTCTGAGGGCCTTCTTTACATTATGATTTGCCGGGTTAAAGCCATTTTATTTATAAGTGAATTTTTTGACATTTTGATATGACTGACAAAATGTGACAGTTAAACATGGGTGCTAACATTTGTTTTGAATGTAAATAGTTTGATTTCCAGTTATAAGCTTTGACAGACATATAGTCCAGGTAAAAGGAGAACTCCACCCTAAAACACTTCAGCACTGTTAAACAGTAGTTGTTTTAATAATGCACCTCATGTTTTAGGGTCAGTTTTGTGAGTGTTTCTCTTATTCCATGTGAAAAAATGGCTGCCAAATTCCTGTAGCCTCTGTAGACCAGAATACAATAATTTTGTTGAACTAACAAAACAAATAACACTGATGTAACTTGTACAAATATTAAGTGAAATATAGACCTGTTCTTAATCAGAGTAAAATCATTCAGATCATTCAGAGTCAGCAGCTTTTACTGATGTATTTGAATTAGCACTGCCTGTATGCAGGTCATAATACAGGTCATTTTTGGCTTTTTTTGGATGAGCTCACTTGGCACCATTGCAGCATTTGATAACTTTTCCTTGCAGATAAGGCGTCCCTGTGTGGGACAGCTAGGCTAGCTTCCCCTCTCCACTAAAAGCCATAAGCCAAATAGCTTTCACTTTACAGTCAGATTTTTTTTGGTCAGCTCGGGTTCAGTCATCTCACACAGAGCTGAGATGTATCAGCATTTCTTTGAGCTCTTACAGTGTGAAATGTTTCCGTCGCTCTGACAGTCGCCTTTTTCTGACTTCTGTGCATCTGGAAAACCAGAAAGCGATTTGCATTAATATGACAACAGGCAAACATCTGTCATGCCACTGATCTTAGCTGCGGCATAACTGCATATTTAACAGGGATGTTTTTGTTGCAGTGATTCTGCTTATTTCTTCTGTTCTGATATGCTTGAAAACATAACGTAAAAATGCAGTAAAACGACAGAAATGAACAAATCCTGCGGCACCCTTTGCCCATCACCTCACTTTGGGAACTGCTGCTCTAGGGGTCATTGAACAGCATGTGAGAAATTAAGAAAATCAGCAGCATAAAGAGGATGAGGTAGTTGAAGGAAATAGGTAAACAAAAGTTAATTCCCACAATTTGTTGCAGAATAACTCTCAATGAGTGTCAGAGTATCCAAGTGTGGATTATGAAGCTCTCAAGTCAGAAGATGTAAGATACCCGCACCATACATGGTCATACTATAAGTGATTGTATCTTTATGGACTCAATGATATAAGTAGGAAAGTGCTAATCAAACCCAATTTGTCCCGTTATTATCACTGCACACTGACCATTGTTCATTCAGCCAGAATACTAAACATGATATCATGAGAGAGTGTCAGACGTAGTATGGGTCGTGCCCTCTCACTATCTCTCATTTATATCCCATCCTCTCTCTGCTCTGGTTACCATGGCAGCAAGGAGTTGGAATCAAACAATGCCACTGAGGGGTTGAAGCCTTTGACGAGAGGAGAGAGCCGACCATATCTGTATCTGGGTGAGACAAGGTGTTGACAGGCTCAGTCTGACATGTACAGTACGTTGCTGTACCGCTCTCTCCAGCTGCATACGCATTATTACATACATATCATAACCAGAGTGCAGCTAACATCTTTGTCTATTTTTATTGAAAATTGATCCATAAAGAGCAGTGTTTTTCTTGTTCAGATGCAGATAGGAACTGAAATTATCTTGAATGTTTTATTATTTGACCGCAGTGAGCCCACTAACAGGCCTTTTTGCTTGTTAAAACTGATTGAGTGGCTTTTTGTCCTGTACCACACGTCAGATGTCTTTGCGCTGAAGTGAGGACTTTGTCTGTCTTTGATTTCTGTCTGCTACTTTGTCCGCATACTAAAAACGTGTAAATCTTATGGTCCTCGTTAATCAGCAGCAAACCAACTCGCTCCCCAGAGTGGGAGAGCAATCATGTTAGCAGAACTTCAATGTGGTAAAAATCATTAAACACGGTTCTTGTTATTCATTGTGCTTACGCGTTACTGTGCTACTTTATTGCATGTATAATGACTGGTGCATATATAAAAACTCAGTGTCAGAAAAGTGCTCAGTTACAGAAGAAAACTTTCCAAATTAATTAATTTTCTTTGTATTTCTTATTTATGCCTTTCATTGCATAGTATTATGTAGAACTCTACACATACCTGGCAACTAAATAGGCTAATAAAAACACAATGATCTGCTAACAGAACTTACATATCACAGTGAGAAGCAAACATTTCTAAAGTTTTGCCTTAAGTGATTTTTGGCAGCATGGGGGCAGCAGAACTGTAATAAACACAACATTGACATATCATCACTCTATAAGGTTTGTTTGGCAAATCTGTTAGCAGTTAACAGCTGCCTTTTACACACCTAGCAGACACGGAGCAACATTAGCATTCATTTAGAGCCATGTTTCTGTCCACCTGATGAATGTAAGTCCAATATTCACTCTCCTTTTAGCTCTGCTTTAGTCTCCACCCTGCTAATTTGCAGCTAAATGCTCTGCTATGTTCACCAGCTAGCCGCTAACTTTGTTTGTCTGCCATTTGTTGCTGGGCAGGTAGCATACAAAGCTTCTTTTTTTTCCTGAAATCAGCTGTTTGCTGCGGCTTGAAGTGAGGTGAGTGATGAGAGCGGTGAGACTGAACCAAAATGGTAAAGTTGAGGACAGTAAAACCAAAACAATGAGCTGAAAGATGCTAAAATGTAGTGAGAGGTGGTGATAATTATCTGTGGGTTCGTCACTATGAGAGACCCCCTTCACATTACACACAGTCATTTGATCCATTGTGAATGTAAGAATATTGATTAGTGCAGCTTTAATTTGTGGCATCATTAAAACGGTGCTTGTAGAAAGTAGTGGTTATGCATCTTTGGACTAGAAGATAAAATGAGTTGAAGCCATTTTATTAATTCATTCATTTCTTCAGATATCCTGGAGCGCTCACAGGCTGCTGAAAGGATCATAGTCTGGGCTGAAGTGCTCATTCACTGCTGGTATGTGTCAACAATTGTTGCTAAATCTCAGACATATTACAGAAAGATCTTGCAGAGCTGGTGGCTAGCAACAAAAACACCTCTTTTATAAACAGCTGTGGCTGAACTTGGCTGGAAAAAAACTATTGGCAAGCAAACCGGGAAGTGGAGTGGCTGGCAAATTTACTCTCACTCATCCACATTTGTGAAATAAACACAGGATAGGAGGGGGGCTAGAAGGCTTCTGTGCTGCGTGACTAATATAGTCTGGAAGGAGATTGACCAGACTGTCAATATGTTGTGGTTTTCTAAACACTGGAAGGGAAAAGAATTAGTTAGGGGCTACTGGAGGCTAAAAGGAACGTCTTAAAGTATGAGTGCTAATCTAGAAAGCTTTGCGCTTACATGAAAAACACAGTCAAGTGGGATCTGGCCAGAAAATGTAGAACAACATTCATACTCTGAGAAGCTTTAAAGCTACAGGATCTATCTGACCTCCTGCTGTCCAGACACTTTACTTTCCATGACCTGCCATGTTTATGCATTGCACTTTTGTTCACTTGCTTGTGTTCAAATGCAAATCAGCCTTAATGAACATCTGCTCTTAAGGTATTTTGCAGCACCTGAGCAAACTGGCTCCATCCAGTACTAACAGCCGTGGCTGAGTCATGTATAGCGTATCCAGGAGGTAAGGCAGTTGTTTTCTATTACGAGTGTGATTTTCCTCAGCTCCTGCTTTAACTCATTACTCAACCCAGAGGGCAATCAGCTCTTGTTTATTAGCTGTAACAGGGGAAATGGCTTCATGACTCCCTTCCGCCACTGAAGCCCCATCCACCCTGGGGATTTCTGAAAATGCGTTTATCAAATGTAAAAATATTAGATGTAAAACAAGCGTCTCTTTTTTCCCTCTCCCCATGAAATGAAATACCTTTTCTTCCCTTTACTCCACACTGTGAATAACGGCACAATGCATGGAGTGAGTCACTATATTTGTTTGGTGTTTGCGATGCTTTGTTTCCAACAGTGGAATGGCCACTTATGGGCAATTAGTCATGCTGAGTAGGCAGAGGCTTCACCTCCACCTCGTCACTGACAAACACAAGAAAATCGGTGTTTAAATGCAATAAGCTGAGCGAGTGCAGACTGAACATGCCGACAGTAGTGAGGGGGGGATATGTTGCTCATCTTGGCGTTAGTAGATAGACAGTAGAGGAGTTAACACACACACACACACACACACACACACACACACACACACACACACACACACACACACACACACACAATAAGGTGGGAATAAAAGCAGGAGCTTTAATCCAAAATCAATACTCTGACCCAGAGGTCTGTGGTATCTCAGGCCTTTAATACTTAGATAGCAATTATGACAAATCACGTATTTCACTGATTGTTTTTCATTGAATGTAAAATAACTGAATATGCTTTATGGGCTTGTTAACATCTGCTTTATAACCACTTGCAGTTACAGGGTAATCTTATGTAATTCTACTCAAGAGAGGTCTGTCTTTCCCTGCTGTTGGAAATTATGCTTAACGCATGCATGTGAACGTATTTTCTAATTATAGTACACATGCTTATGCACAATTAAGCATTCACACATAGTTAAATGTAAAAGTCTTTTTCAAAGGTCAAACTCTAAAATCGTCAGTCTTAAATTAAAGGTGAATTCTGTAACTTTCCACATGTTGTTCCACAAGTGAAAGGTAAAAGAAATGACCTAGCCCATGAAAGTGACTAAATCTGCTCGTTTTCTGACTTTCAATTTTTCAAGTGTACAAGGGATTATGGGATACCAAGAGTCACAAAGGATACAATGGTTGTGTAAGGTAAAAGTAGGCATTTGAATGATCCTTGAAATGGGACACACCTTGTTGGCAACATATTTATTCTATAAATGTGGACTTTAAAAGAGGTACAAGGTAACACACCTAATACCTCAGCTGTCTACATCTCAGAGGAAGTGGTCCGGCCTTGAAAAGCTTCCCCCCTGAGAATCACAGGAAGGAGAAAAGTCAACAGGAGCGGGATATTACCATGGTTACCAGGTGGAGACAGAGGCAGGCTTATGTAAGTAGGTCAATATAGATCATGGATCACTGAAGAATGACTAAATGTTGAGTGTCGCAGGTGCAAAAGCCTGTCCTCTTAGGTAAGTGCATCTGACGCACCTGCTGTCTACCCTGCAGAGACGTCACTGCGTTTTTATTACGGGAACATGATCTCTGAGCATATTCAGAGTCACACTGATAGGTTTGATCCTTTTTTTCTCAGAAGGATAAACAGAAAGGCAATGAATCCTCTATTGTGCTGGCTGGCAGGACCACTTTTTGCAGCACATCACACAAAAAGAAATCCATAGGAGAAAGTGCAAATATTCAGAAACATTTATGATTAGCCTTTTCTACAAATCATAGATTGTATTTAGAAATTTAGAAGATTCACTATAGTTGAAGTACATGTTAACATGTTGAGGGATTTGTACAGTGCCCCTAAATCGCCACATTTTGGATAACAACCCCAAAATGTGTCATTTTTATAGCACAAGCCACAATTCCACATATTTTGATAACAGTCTAAAATGAGTTCTCTTTGGTGCACGCTTTATATTCAAAAGCATACACCAAATTTGGGGTATATTTTAGGATTTGGGTTGTTTTTGGTGAATATAACAAAACCATGTATTGTATCTTTCAATACATTCAATTATGACAGTAATTCACAGAGCAACCGAGTGGCAGGTTTCATTTTGGTGGCCCCCTGGTGGCTGAGGTTTGCTTATGCTTTGTCATTACTTCATCCAGTGGGTGCACATTTGAGAGATTGGTGTTTTCTGCCTGCATGAAGTTACAGTAATAGTACAAATTGTTGCCTTTCCAGAAGAATCACTCTTACAAGTTTCCCTGACAAAACATCCATGAATCAACTCTTTCTGGCTGCTAACATACAGTTATGATGATTGATGATTCATTGACCGTATATTTGGTTTTGAAGGCTGACATTTGGTTGAAGGACGGGATCATATAGTGTGCAGTGAAGCCCTCAGAGACAAGGAACCTCAAATGCCAACATCCAGGCTGTGTGGAGCTATAATCTGTCTCCAAACACACAAAAATACTGAATGTCACAGCAGACAATACCCATACACATACACACATGTGCGCACACAAGAACACACCAGCATGTGACACAGATAGAAGGACCAGAATGCTTTGCTCTCCTTAGTCACTCCAAAATGTCACTTAAGCAATCATAACCCCCACCTGGCAGGCTTTGAGGACTCCCATGCTCAGAAAATCTATCACCCATTGTTGATCCATGTTAAGGCAAGCCACCCTGACCTGCTGATTGCATTTCCACACGGCTGCCGAGAACCCCCCCCCCCCCGGGCAAGATATGCACCCACTGTATGCAGCCTTTTAGGAAATAGGAAAAGTTTGACGAATGAGCCACAAAATTAAGAGATCATACTTTTATTCACCTCAGGTCTGCAGAAGTAAGTGTAGGGTCATACTGTATGTGACTCAGCAGCAGAGCATAAAGCATAAAGCACCAGTCTTACTGGAGCATGAAGCCTTTAATAAGCTTTACTCAAACATATATGTGACCAGCAGTTGCCTTAAAGTTGCACAAATATGCTTGTGACCAGAGGATTGCTGACGTAAAACCCTAGAATGACACCTCACTTTACACTGGAGCCACTTAATGACCTACAATAGAAGACTGGTATTGTACTGGGCTTGTACTGGGAGTGGCCATGCCCAGTAAAGCTCTTTCTATCCTGTCATGGTGACATCTGCCCCGTCCTCCCCTCTTCTGCCTCCAGTTCACCTGATTACAGTCTGCAGTGTGAAACTAACTGTCACTTTTGTGTTTCCTCCGCCTTGCCTTTGCTGTAGTGCTGCACCAGAGGCCCATGTGGTTATATTTCAGTGTTTTGTTTCCTCTCGGCTTTAACTAAATCTTGCAGACAAAGCAAGAAAGCAAGTAAAACTGCTGTTTAACAGGCCAGACGTGTGTTATTTAAATCTCCGAGCAATGAGTGCTGAACCATAATAAGCACACTCATTTTAAAGTGCTCCACTGAGCATCCGCTACGCAGTCAGGTTAAAGATTTGAATAATCCCCACGTCTGACCTTCTAGCAATAATGCCCAAGACCTTATATTAATAATTCCAGCACAGTACAGTACAGTATATACAGCAGAATACAGTTTCTATTATTATACATGTTTTGATGAGGTTTAGAAATGAAAAATGGACACAAATCCTGACCTTAGCATGTAGCTTTTAGCAGTCAGTGTTAATGCAAACAGTGTGTCCCAGTGTGTCTGAGCCTCTGTTTGAGGTTTAAATACCGACTTCAGTTCAGGCCTGTGATGACCACACACAGGAGGGAGAGAGAACGACAGACAAGTATAAATTAGAATGAAAAGTGATGCAGTTGATCCTTATGTCAATCTTTATTGCATAGGAACTTTACACTGCGTGTGTGTGAATGCACCTAGATGAACTGCGTGCTCTCTGGGCTTAAATATTTGCAGTACATTTGGTGTTTGTATTACCTGTGTACATTGATATGAAACTCTGATATGAATCAAATGCCTAAGACTGCAGAGGGCCTTGCCACTGCAGCAGCATTGTGACTGATTCTGTACATGCTGTATGTAGATCAAGGGTGTGACTGGAGTGAGGCACACAGGTTTCCAGCACAGTGCATAATGACTCATGGAGGTGTTTTTTTGTGAAGTGAAAATAGGGTCTAATATGTAGGATATCTGACTCTGAACAGTTCCCGTGGCAGTATAATATTGTAAGATGCAGCCTTAATTAGGCTTAGGATAAAGAAAGCAGTTTGATTTATAATCTCTATAAAGTAGGCTATTATTGCAATGCTAGGTGGGCTCTTTGTCTTGTTAAAATGTACCTTGTTGAGCAAGTACCACAGCCCCAGAAAGTGTTTTTGCAATGCACGACTGTCAGCACTTTTCCCGGAGGCTGTGCACTAATAAAGACAACAAACAGGCAGCTTTTCTCCTCAGCTCTGATGCTCTGCCAGACCACAGCTCAGGAAGACAGTGGGTACTCAAGTGGCCCTGCAAAACACAATTATGGTAATGCGATGGTGTGACTATGTTAGGTTTTCTCACATAAATAGATAAAAAAAACACATATAATATTTATATAAGAAGGATTTAGTGTGTATGCAGAACCTTGTTTTGATAACTACTATTTTTATTTTCTATAACTCCTCTAATAATCTATAGGAAATTATGTACAGTATACTTTAATTTGTATGTAATGCATTGTAGAATGTATTAATGCTTTACAGTATTTGATTTCTTACTGAACTGGAATATGAAAGTTACGTAAACCAGATCATTAAAATAGTGAGACAATGAAATTGTTTCATAGCAGACAGAGGCATGTGAATCTGAGAGATAGACGTGGATTAATTGGGATGTTTTCATCTAGCTCTGAGGTTAATTGCACAGTGACTGGCTTTGTGAATGGAGCAGCCAGCCAACACAGTGCCTCCTCCTCCTCCTCCTCCTCCTCCTCTAGGAGCAGCAGTGCCAAATTGAAGCGCAGGATGCCCAGGTGCCAGCAAGGGAAAAAAATGGGATTAGATATCAGATCAGCCAAGCACTGAAACAGACTCAACTATCTCTGATTCCCAACCCGCAGATTTCCCTCATAGCTCCATCCCGACACCTGCTCTTTCACCATGAATACAGGAAGAATCCGCGTTGGGTGCCAATCCCTCACCTCGCTCGCCGTGCGCCCTCCCTCCTCTTCCTCCTCCTTCCTCTGTGTAATACAAACCTCGTGATCACCCATTCAGCGGTGCCTGCGTCTGCTGCTTTGGGGGGGATAAAAATAATAAGCCGACTCGCCGAGGGGCATGCAAGCCAAAAGTATCCGGGAGACAGACAGGTGTCGCGGAAGTTTACACTTGCAGAGGCGCATCCCTCCGCGTCTTTTTGTCATTATCTGGGATAACGTGAAAGAGACTGTAACTGGCGGTCATCCGGCACCCACTGATCCTGTGTAAGTGATTCTCCACATCAACTCACTGCGAATAGGTGAATGTTAGCGTGCTATAATGAGCAGGAACGAATGAAAGCTGGAACATGAGTCTCAGTGTCAGGTGTTAGATGTGTGCTCGGCTCGGTGCGTGCTTGCATACCTTAATATGAAAACGCACGTTTCTGCGAAATGTCTTTGATCACCTCTTCACTGCCGTTTGCGGCAAGCTGCCTTATTCTCTGTCCATACATAGGTGCTAAAGCGGATTTTGTCCCCGCAGGATTTCACACAGCTGTCATCATATAGTCAGCTAATGTGGCAGGCTGAATGACATGAATAGGTGCTGGGTTTTAAATGAGGAAAGTGCGGCATTTCTGCGGGATGTGAGGTGGATGTAATCAGGTGAATTTTCCAGAGTGCCGGAAAGAAAACTAAAAACAGGTCCAGGAGGGTGCACAATGTGACTCATCTTTTTGCATGGGGTTTAATTAGCAGGAGCTATTAAGAATAAAGTCATGTTTTGTCTCAGAGCCATGGTTGCAGAAAAAACCCAAAGGAATGCAAGCTGAAAATCCTTATTTGGCAGCCCCTCTGAGTGGGTCTGCAGGTAGGTTTATTTCTGTTGTTTTGTTTAGTCACCTGTTGACAATAACACTAGGTCATCTTGGGAAGCTTTTTAAGGAGACACCAGGATTACGTTCACCCACATACCAGATGAATCAGTCTGCTATTCTGAGCAATTCATTCAAGGAATAAAAAAAAAAAAGAGAGAGATCACTCAGCCAGAATTACAACCCATTCTTAGAGTTTGTGCTACAGTCGTTCTCAACACTTTGTCACATGCACAGTGACTCAGAGGAAGATTCAATTAGCATCTGTTTTGATTCTAACACTTCAAGTGTGTGTGTGCCTTCACAGATCAGCTGCACCATTCTCACCTTACCAGCCTCCTCTCTTGCTCTGCATAGAGTGGTAATTGGCCAGGTAGCGATGGATGTGACACAACAGGTAGATGTCAAACAGTGACACACGATCAAGGGCTCTTCCTCATACTGAGCCCCTGGTGAGGATTTGAATGTCCCCGCTGTCAAATATGTGGGTACAGTACAGGAAGTGGTGCATCTTCACCTAATATGGTATGTCATACTAAGCAAGTTAAAAAAGCTGGCATAATGTCAGCTTTATTTAAGGTAGGAATCTTCTTATCCACAGTGTTGGCTTGGAAAGTGGTTGGAATGCAGGTTTTTTGGCGCCATTATTTTCGTGATACTGATATGCATTTGTGTTAGTCTTAATAGGTTAAGCTTTTCAGACATTGCTGTCTCAAGGTAATGTTAATTCCCCCAGAAAACGCCATGGTACTTTTATTTTGTTGCTAATTTTGCAGTTGTATTTAGTGACACATTCCAAAGAAAACATCATCCAAAATAGCAATCTTATAATAGGCCTTTTTCACAGCAGACATTTTGACATGTCATAGTAGGAGAAGCACAGGTGTTACTAATAACATTAACGATGCCTCTGATCTATTCAAGTGTCCCAGTAAGCCGTGACAGTGAGCCAGCATGCACAATATCAGGACCCTGAAACTAAGGCAGCTAAATGGAATTCAGCCATCATTAATGACACCTGTGCTTTTTCTTCTGTGACATTTCAAAATGTCTTCTGTGAAAAAGGCCTATTATGGCCCAAATATCAGCAGTAGAAATTATATAAGGCTATGACTGCATCATCTTCATTTGTGGAGCCATTCATAAACATTCAGTGTCTGCCGGGTGCATTCACATAGGAAAGTTGGTGCCAAAACTTGGATATGTAGTTGCCATTTTGAGTCAGGTATATTACATTTTCGAGTAAGGTCATAGATTCTTTTTAAACTACTCAGTGACATAATCTTAATCGCCTTTTAAACTCTCTCTGTGTGGTTTAATCTACTTCCCATGTGTTAAAATAAGGGTCAGGGAAGTTCTGGCCACATTTCAGCATCCACAGTAAGGCATACAGGTCACTGATGCAATAGACTTTACTTTTTCAAGATATTACTTTGCATGCATACTATCCATTGTATTTAATGCTGATATAGCTTTAAAATGGCAATATCGGCCAACATTCTGCATATTATGCAGATTTTTTGAAGCATTTCCATTAACTGCCCTAACTCATTTGCAGATGCTTATGCCGTTTGTAACCACTTGCACCGCTCTTCCCTTAAGGATGTTAAGTATAAATGAGGTTCCTTGGTTCAATTGGTGTTCTCATAAATTCATGACTGCTGACAGGCCTGTTCACACTGTGTGCTGTGCTTCTTACTTTACAGCTGGTCAGATGGTGGAGCAGTTGGAGGAATAGAAATTTTAAGATGACACGCAGGATGTACCCTTGCTTTCTTTTTTCTCTCCTCTTGGTGTCATTTTGACAGATACTGGTCATATCCTGGGTTGCAAAAACACCTTGAACACATGTTTCTGCTGTCACGTGGATGTAGGAAGACAAACGACCAGAGAGACAAAGAAAGGCCATCACAGACAAAAACAGAGCTTAGGGTTTTTAAAGGAGTTGCAGTGAGCCATTTCCACATATTTTCAAGCACTGTGTAGGATAATCTCCAGCACATATTCCCCAGTCATGAATGCATCGCACACACGCTAATGCAGAATACTATGAATGGCTGTAAATGCAGATCTGCAAATTCAGTTTGCTGTATTCACCTTCAGTCCAAATAGTCATTTCAGTGAAGTCCTTCTCAATCTCCTTCCCTCTGGCTGGGACGAAACGCTGATCCAATGGAGAGTGTCTAAAACAAGCAGTTCATTTAGCGCTTGGCTGCACCTGCCCTTTTAGCGCTCCAGCAGGGCCCTGTCCTCAGCTTGCCCATCCTCTGCTGACTCTCTGAGGTGATAGACGGCAGCAGAGCCAAGTGCTCTGCAGCACGGTGCAGGATGTGGTGTTTTTTATTTGGTGTGTTTGGGATGATTTAGTATCAGTGTTTTCATTAAAGACGTGTTGGCTGATTGATGCACACAGTGTGTCCTTTGGGGAAAATACAGGTTCCTGTTCTATCTCCTGAGAGATGCATCAGTATGACCTATTTTCCCTCTGAAGCCATTCTCTCTCTCTCTCAGCACTGAGTGTCAGTCTGAATGTGTTGCTCTTGTAAACTGACAGTATTACACCAGTAGACTTCACTATAGTGCCAGTCAAAATGTGACAGACCAAAGTTATATTTTTATATTTTGTAACAACTGCTGGGCATGTTTCAACTCCAACAATGATGCTGTTAACAGTAAACCGCTTGTCCTCAAAACTAATTCACGTAAGGATTGTTCAAAGGATACAACTGATGAAATAATGAGCTGAAAAAGAGCATTTTACAAGACTTACTTACCTACAGCAGCCGGCTGTGGATTTACAAAGCAAATCAAAATCATTTAAATCCCCATTATTCCCTGGATGCAGCTCTGCAAATAAGATAATCTGAAACACTAGATCCTCATGGGGAAAATGAGCTGTTGCAGCCATAACTACCATGAGTCTACAGAAAATGAAACCGGAAATAAAACAGAATATTTTAAATGGGGTTATATATCATTGACAGTTTCAACGCTGGGAAGATGTTGAAAAATGTATGAATGAAAATGTTTGTATTGAATGTATAGCACTGTAGGTTGTAGACAACTTAAGTGAGAAATATGAAATGAAGAGAAAAACATTTATCTAGAATCAGAACCACATGAAAATACAAAAACTGTGTCTTGGGGTCCTCTTACAATACATTTTTTTTATCAGGATTATTTCATATTTGGACAAATACGGTACTTTGCAAATGACTTCACATGCACACATACAGGTAAAATTGTAGTGATCGGACAACAGGAATGTAATAATCCAGAGTGTAGTTTGTCTGGTCAAAACAAGGCTGCTGCTTCTGCTGCTGAGGTTAGGGCTGTTTGGGAATCAGGTTCTATGCAGTCTAATAGCTGCTGGTAAAAAAAAAAAGACAGCCTGAACCTCTGAGAGGTAAAGGTCACTTTTACATCAGCTTACCAAGATGGTGTTCAGTTTAGCCGACAACCTCTCTTCACGGAGAGACAGCTGAAGGAAATTGGTGAAGCATTAAACCACAGAGAGAGTCTCCAATCACTGTCACTTAAGGAAGGTCTGTCTGTTGGAATAGCCCACTCTTTTCCACTGTGTACAGACTGATTGCTCATCTGTGCTATTGTTGAGGTGTGTGTTAGTGTTGCTGCAGGGTGGTGACACTAGATGTGAGACACAATGTGCATAATGTTTGTGTGTGTGTGTGTACATTGTGTGGATCTCGTTGGAAATTGTCACAAGTGAAAATGGATTGGCTGTGTGTACATTTGCTGCCCCCAAGTATGTGCGTCACTGAAGCTTCAGAGGCAGACGCTCTTGTAGACATAAACGATGCTCCATCCCTGTCCTTGACACCACTCACTTTAAAAAGGAGGCCTGAATAATTGCCTTCCCTTGTGGCTATACAATAATGGCCGTACAGTAATGGTGCATTAATCTCCTCTATACATTAGGAGAGTAACAGGGACTGAAGACAAATATGTTAGACCAGCCACTCACGGGTTGGTGTTTCCTGCTATTTTCCTGCTAATTTTAGTTTCTGCATAGACTCATAAAGGCCTGAGAAGTTGTGAATGTGGGTTCTTCGCAAGACATGAAGCTCTGCAGTGCAGTGCTGTGAGAAAGTATTCACCCCCTCTAAATTTATGACCCCATTGCTTCCATGAATGTCAACAGTTACTGTATACAGGCCTTTTGTAAGATGGTTAGACGTGATATTGGCTTATATTTAAGACGGTAGTTTCATGTCAAATTTGTTTTAATATGTGTGTGTTAATATCGTCCTCATCTGTAACAAAATCAAACAAGGTACCTTCAGTAGTTTTAATGGCTCTGGATAGAAGTTTAGGATAATGGGCTTAATGATATGTGATGTCATTCACTTAAGGATTGCATTTGAGATTAATATTATTGCAAATCTTCAAAATAGTTCAACATTGTGGGAAATGTGCTTATTTGTTGTGTTGCTGAGAGTTAGATGAGAAGATTGATACCACTCTCATATTTGCCTACAGCCAGCAGCTGGTTAGCTTAGCTTAGCATAAAGATTGGAAGTAGGGGGAAACGGCTAGTTAGTCTGGCACATAACCAGTTTGTAGTTTTTACACTTTTGTACAGATTAAACAAACAAAATATAATGCAACGTCCCCCTGTTTCCAGTCTTTATGCTAAGCTAAGCTAACCAGCTGCTGGTTGTAGCTTCATATTTACTGTATTGACGTGAGAGCAGTATCGTTTATCTCATCACCTGACCGTCAAATGATGGCCATGATTGAGCACATTTGTTTTGCTACTTTTGCTTACTAATACAGTGAAGCTATAGGGTGACAACTCTTTCACACCAGAAGCTTTCTTGCTTATTTTAGACACCAAAAAAATGAAAATGTGCCAAATATTGGTCTCATTTTGTCCCTCAGATTACTTCTAATTGCTACTAGGACCCACAAATGAAAACTGTCAATTTTGAAGTCAGAACTCTGCAAAAGGAAATTGCTTGAGGGTAGTCAGGCAGGTGAAACATGAACCTTCAAACTATTTCACCAGCAACATTAGAATGGGAGAAGGCTTCAGGGTGCAGAGGACACTGCACATCTTACTGTAAAGTAAATGGGCTTCTTTATGGCACTTTGAGCATGAGGGTGTGCCAGGCTCAGGAAATATAGTCCATTGCCTGTGGTATGCAGGATCAGTCAATATGTGTGGAAACATACTGGCACATGTACGTCCACATGTGGCTGAGTGTGTATTTTAACATTTTGTGTATAAAATGTGGTTCTATCAGACTTGATAGCCTTTCCAGAGGCAAGGGCAAGGTCCCGTATCACAGTGGCTGAATGAGGAGTGTTTGTGAATGGCATTGTGACAGTCTGTATTCACACTGTGTGATACCAGATGCCTGAGACTGATTTTACAGCTTTTTTCCCGCTGTAGCTGAGAATGTGACAAAAGCTTTTTCTCACATTTTATGTGTGTTATTGATTGAGTACGCGTGTTTGCATTTGCCCTTGTGGAAAATATATTCCTACTTGACTCATAAAAGCATCTGATGGAGACATCTGTAAGGATGAAATAAAATGATAACTTGAAAAACAATATTCCTCCGCTTTCCGTGATGCTTTTCATCAAAATGACAACCACTCTTCAATTTTTTATTAGGTTTATTTCATTGCATAGATGCTCCAGGACATCCAACAGTGACTGATAATATTAAAATGTGTCTTTGGAATAAATGGAGTCTCACAGTAACAAATGTAATGTGCAATATTGCTTCTTAAATTTTAAAAGATAAAACATGACTTGTTGGTGTACATAAGCCAGATCACTAGCTGCTTAAAAACGTAAAATCTGACAAAGTTCAACTGCAGTCTGTCTTGAAACAGGCCCTGAGCTGAACTGGAGGAATGAGTGATATTTTGAGCGAGAGGAGAGACGCTCTGTCGATGAAGCTATTGGCCCAATAATAGAACGGACATAATTGTCTGGCCTTCTGAGTCATCATCGCTCTTTCCACTGGCAGTGCTCTCCCATCTTGTTTAGACGCTGCAGTTAATGGACCTTCTCCTTCTGTCCATCTCCCCATCTGTCTCCGCTTCTCTCTTCCTCCTGCCGTCCCTCTGTTTTAATGTTAGGGGCCGGCCCTCGATCTCGCCTCTCCATCATCCTTTCTGTCCGTCTCACCCCACACACATAACAGATGTCAGACTTTTATCTTAGTCCAATCACAAACTTAGTCAGGTCTCCAACCTTAAAATATGAACCCATTTACTGTAAAACTTTTACTGAATGTGATTTACGGGGCGGTGCAAAGGCCGACTATCATACCACACAAGATTTCACTAATATGCTGTATAGCTGAGTATCTTATTTGGATAAGGAAAACTAGTTAATGTAAGGTTTGCAACTGGATTGCAGCCAAGTGTAGTGTATATACAGTATGGTTACATACAACACCCACTGAGCCACATACCAGAAGAGATGACCTATTCCAAAGCAAAAAAAATACCTGTAAGTTACACGTTGCTGTGCAGAAACATGACGTCTGTTATCCTGCGTGTACTGTATTTGTGTTTGTTGACAGTACACAGACTCGGGCTCTTCACAGCTACCTGCCTGCTTTGCATATTGTATCCAAAGCACAAGATTTTATCACGCAGAAGGAAAATAGATACAAAGGTGTGATTTGAATCTCTATGATCTGGAGACTAAAGCCGCTGTACACTACAGTTAGCATAGAGTGGTGTTGATTTGTGGTCATGTTGGAGGCTGTAGTTTGTGGTGCTGTTGAATGGTGTCCCCACAAATGCACACTTAAATGTCTTAACAAAACAAAGAAAAGCTTAGTTGCAGTCTGTAGTGGTTTTGTTCATTGATGGTGAAGTTCAAATTCAAGTTTGATGAACACAAACCCACAATTCCCTGTCCACTATTCGTTTGCGTTACAGTAATCAGATATTGTAAAACCTAATTGTTTCATTTTTGTTTCTAATAATCAGGTTTTAGTTATATACAAGGCTATATTTAATACAATGTTCCTTGTGGCTCTTGTAAATCCCATCACCAATGCTGTGTTTACACCCCCTTTTCAGAGGTGGAGAATTTTCACTGCAAAACTGACAGTTTTTACAAGTTTTAACAGTACAAGTTTTATTTCTTCCGTCCAGGGGCTTGTTAAGTATCAAATTAGTAATGACCTGAAACAGTAAAAAGGAAAAGAAAATTCCAGCCACTGCACTCTTGGAAACAAACCCTCCACCAATTTTCAGCTGCTCAGAGATCAGAGTCCACCCTGCAGACAAGCAACCAGCGCCACAACATATTTTGTTCATAAGTCATAAAAGCAAACATCGCAGCATTATTTGCATGGTGAGATTGTGCCTTTTCAGAGGCCCTTTATGTTTATATTTCTGTTCATTATACCATAAGCTGTACTAGAGACCTATTGATGTTGTAATTCCTTAGCTAATAGAGGTTGATGAAAGTCATAAATTACTGAAAACCAGGTGTACAAGAGTTCATTCAGACACTCTGACGAGTTAAGTGTCAGGCATATTAATGTCCATCTCAAAAGCAGTGAATTGATTCCACGAATGCAAAAACACATTTTTAATTTCTCCATCCCTCTGTCATCCTCCAGGGTTGTCCCAGCCTCGGCCCCCAGAGCAGCGGTGCCCGCGCCTCTCCTCGTCCTCCCCTCTTGGACCAGCAGCAGCAGCTCAGCGTGGCGAGACCAGGAACGATGGGCCGGAAGCTGGACCTGTCGGGCCTGACGGACGACGAGGCGGAGCACGTCTTGAAAGTGGTCCAGCGGGACATGAAGCTGCGAAAGAAGGAGGAGGAGAGGCTGAGGTGAGATCCTCCCCTGCCAGCGCTTTTTCTAGTATTTTTACACATTTTAGGCAACACATACAAGAGGATTTGAGAGGAGCTGATAAGGAGAGATGACATTTGCCTGTGAGCAAAGATGACCAGATATAGTGGTGTACAGCTGGCTCAGCTGAAAAAAATGCTTACCATGTATCGGAAATGTCTTGGATTCAAATCTCCCTTCTACATCCTCATACACCCTTACAACTTCAGTAACTAAGGGGGTTTGGCAAATGGTCAATTGCAGGTTTTAGGCAAACTCAGAAAAACAGTAAATCTGCAGAAAATACTTCATAGTAAATGTAATCTTTATGTTGGCAAACTAGGACAGCTTTCCTTGCAGATGATTTATTTTATCCATTTTAATTGATTGCTTTGGTCAACAAGCAATCCTCAAGATAAGTGTTTATCTTGCTAGTCATTCATGTTAGTAAGCCCAGCAATAATTATCATGATATGCTCATGCATTTGAAGTCAAAACGTCAGCAAAACACTGTAACACTTCCTGTCTGTCAAGAGTTTATTTATAGACTACTATAGGCTTTGGTTGCCATTTATAATCCACGATATTCCTTTTATTTATCAGAGATTGTACTTGAAGTGTCTTGTTGTGATTGAAATGATCTGATTGAAAAATGGAAGCATGCAGCTGCTCATTCTATCTTTTCAGCTGCAGTTATTTCTTGACAGATTTCCAGCAGTATAGTTTATCAAGGCGCAGTCAGGGGCTGTGAGGTGGAAGATGCTTGTCTTATTATTTCCTGCTCGCGGGCTGTCAGGTCTGCGGGGGTCAGTCGGTCCGGGCCTCAAGGCTCTGCTCCGGTGTCACAGCTTCTTACTTAACATGCGACAAGTGCTGGCCCGTTCCTCCTCCTCACCTCCTCACCTCCTGTCCTTCACTCCCTCCCTCCCCCCTCCCTGTCACATCCCGCAGTCGGAGGGGGTTCAGTTCGGTTGTGACAGGCCTCCATGGGGGTTTGGCCATCAAATGTGTGGTCAGATCAGTGTGTCTGCTTTGTGTTGTTTCAGCAGGACTACAGGGGGAAGTTTTAGTATTAAAGCTCCAGTGTATCTAATGTCACAACAAAATCCAAGATATGTTTTTTGCTGCGTTTTAAGTGTGGTTGCACCCTGTAATTTTTAAGCACAAATATGCTCCTTTGACTACCTACCAGACCCCAGAAATCAGCTATTTTGTTGTGGAGATTTGATGTCTTTCTTCAGATTTGAATGGTGATCCTCAGTGGTCTTGTGTTCTTGAGTGGATGCCATGAGTGATTAGGCTGCTTTACTTAGAGCACTAAACATCTTAGCTGTACTCTGAGGCGCACAGCGAGGTCGTTTCACAAACCAGAAAGCAGGCGTCGGTATGCGCTGCCTGAAACTCAACTTATTTTCCCAGAATCAGTTTCAAAGCAAAGATGGTGTATTCCCAAATTACTGGGCTGTAAAATGTTCTTCCCACCAAGCTGTCGTGAATGATCAAAAAAGAATTTATGCCTCTCAGGCTTTTATTACCACTGTTAGCTGCAAAAAGATGAGCAGATTAATGTTGATGGAGCAGCAGGCAGATATCTATTCAACAGTCCTTCATAAAAGCAATCAGGCTCTGGGTTTGTAGCCTTATTGAATTATTGTGACTTGTTGGATGTTTTCAAAGTAGATATTAGATGTAAACTGAGAGTCAAATGAGCTTGTTTCAGCAGCTAAAAGTGCTGATGTGTTACACGATCACACATCTGACATACAGATTTATTCCCTTCTCGTTTTTGTTTGAATTTGTGTTTTTACTGTTAGTTGTTGTTTGTTCCTTCAGGCAATGCCTCCTAAAAAAAGTATTTGATGCCTCGACTCCCTCAGCATCAGTGTTTCTGTTCTCTCACAGTGATGGAAAAAGTAATCAGATCCTTTTAACTAAGTAAAAGTATATAATAACAGACTGTAAAAATACTCCAGTACAAGCAAAAGTTGTGCCTTCAGTATTATACTTCAGCAAAAGTGCAGAAGTACTGATAGCAAAATATACTTTGAGTATCAAAAATAAAAGTACTCATTAAACAGACTGGCCCCTTTCAGAATGTCATATTATTATATGTATTATACACTGCTGCATTAATGTGCAAGCAGCATTTTAATCTTGTAGTTAATCAATGTCGAGCCAATTTTAAGCACTGTGTAGTTTAATCTAAACAATGCATCATATTTTATAAGCCGATAATATATTTTGAGTGTAAAATCTTTATCTGCAAAGTATCTAGCGTCTAAAGCTGTCAAAGCAAAGTGGAATAAAAAGAATGTAAAGAGTAGTAAAAAGTGGAAAATCAGAAAATGGAAATACCTAATTATTTCAAATTTGCACTCAAGTACAGTACTTGGGTTAATGCAATTAATTCATCAATTAACAGAAAATGAACTTGGAAATAATTGTGTTAATTGATTAATTGTTAGTCATTTTTTCATTTTTCATTATTTAGTCAGACAAAAGAAGCACCTTTGATTATTCGTGATTAATAGAGAAAAAAATTGGAAGATTAATCGATATTGAAAATATACAGGAGTTGCAGCCCCCACTGATTATTCAGTAACACAACAAGAAAAATACTAGGCTTATTATTTATTAGAGTATTCCTAGTATATGTTTTATAAAGAAATCTTTCCTAGTTGATGCCTGTTTCATCTCTGATATTATAACCTGATTTAATTTCACTGCATTCAAAGGGATCAGTGGACTCATAAATTCAAGTGCATGAAATTCACTTAAACATTTGAAGTAGTAACAAGTACAGCTCACTACTAAATACTGTTACTCCATTTCATCTTAAGAACAACCTCATGTGACTTTGTGCACTCCTGTTACAATGCAGCTACTTAAGAGACATCAAAATAGGTTACAGAAAGAGACAGAAAACCCATTTGCCTCTCATATGACATGTAAAACATTTCACAGTTTACAGTATAGGAATACTAAAACGTGTTGACAGCAGATGGTGGTTAAGTGTTTCAGTAGATATCTCTCTCCCTGTGGGGTTTTCTCTTCCATGCATGGCTGACATTTGTTTTTCTTCCTTGAATGAAGTCAGCCCTGCAGAGTTGTAAATTACCCCGATGAAGGATTCATGGGATAGTTTATAAGCCTCAGCTGGCACTTTAAACGCTACATTTTAATTTCCCCCCATGCTGAATAATAAGAAATGTTGAAACACTTAACTGATATTACCTTCTGTCTTATAAATGCTGAACTGTAATAAATATGTAAATAAAATGATGCACGCAGCTATAAGCCGAGTTAGGGGCAATCTACAGTGTTTTTCAGTTCACCTAAAGTTGTAATGTAGGCAACTGCAGCTAGTTTATGATGTGTCATTAACAAGAAAATACAGGTTTAAAGGCTTTACTGTGGTGTTTTCACTAACCATTATTTTACATCATTTGAATTTCAAAAGTTTAATTTGTATCCTGCAGATGAAAACATTTGTCTAGAAAATAAAGAGACAGTACAGTATGATGTAGTACATAGACAGCAGGCTTGCCTGTCCGAGCCTGCTCCTCACTGGTCTGTATCTGATGTTATCAAATCATCAGGGGCCATTAGTGATGAGATTTCTAATGTTGCTGTGCTGACGTGTGAAGCGCTTAAAGGGTGTTTTCTTTGCTACCCCTGGGTCTTTTTATTTTGACATTGTAATGTATCTCGCTGTACTGCACTGTCAAAGGTAGTTTGACTAACATAAATGATTCCCTGGCTTCTATTTTCAAAGTAAATGAAGACAAAACTGGTTGTTTTTGTTTATTATTGGCTCTGCTGTAAAACCATTCAAAAGACATTGCGGCCCTGCACGCCCTTGCTGCACCTGCGCAGGTGTTTTGCCTTATGTTGCCTGATTAGACCTCTTCTCAGGACTGTGTAGGTGTGCACAGATTGTGCTTGATTGGCATCTCCTCTTTTGTTAGTGTCCCGTGAGTGTTGACAGATGGTGGTGGTAATGTAGCAATGCGCAAACAAGGGCAAGGAAGAAGAAGACTGCTAGCGAGCAAACATGTATGTAAACAATGTAGATTCTAGCAAAAGTCTGCACTGCACATGTTTTATGAGAAAGGAAATGCATTTATTACACTTATTAGGCCTCAAACATATAATTCAATGCATTTTCTTGAGAAACAGTGACAGTAATCATAACTTTGTTTGTTTACAAAGAAAAAAAAGAAATTTCACAGGGTACCTGTAACTGCCAGTGGAGTTCAGAATTAGATCTAAAATTGTGGTAATTATCTGTCAGACAAATTACATAGTGAAGCCCCTGAGTACATTTCTGAATTGTTGTGTCCATATTCACACTTGAGGCATCTAATTTCTGCTACCCAATGTCTAGTGGATGTCCCAAGAGCTCGGCTTAAAATGACAGGAGGCTGTACTTTTTTTTTTTTACCTTTAGTTCATCAGCTTATTACTGACTGAAGTGCTGGCTGTCCTGTTTATGTTTTCTCTGGATCAATTCTCTTTTGTTGCATTCTTTTGTTTGTTTTGAGGTTTCCTGCTAATGGCTTTAACTGTGAAGCACTGTATAACTATGAAAATACATCTTTAGTAACGTCCACATGCTCCCTGGTTGCTCTGCTGCTAAAGAGTGAGAGTGTGATTCTGCCAATTAGAGAGGGTGAGTGGCTCAACCTCTGGCCTCCACCGTCTCAGTGGCCATCCAGCTGGAGAGGCTCATTATGGAGCGGCAGGAAACTCAGGGGAGCGCAGACGTGGGCCTACTTAACAAACAGCACAAGCACTCCCGAGGGAGTCAGACTGGGAAATGATTATAGATAGAAATAGCTATCCACCACTGCCTCTGTGTGAGTGGTGAGAAGGTGGCTGGAGCTCCAGCTATTGGTGACTCTTAAGGGTAATTTGCTCTCATTGTTAGGAAGGATCCACTTTACACATGTGCCTGGCAAGTCCTTGTATGGATAGGCCAATTACTGTACCTGTCATGCTTACTCCAAAACTCATTTCAATTGCTGCTGTGACAAGTCTATCCTTTCTATTGAAAGGCTCTGCATTACTTCTCTGAGTGTTGAATAAGAAAAAAAAAAAGAAAAAAAGAAAAGATTTGGAAACTGAACAATGCTCCGTGGATAAGTCTCAATTATTTGTGATGTTGTGGGCCAGTGCACTCCATAGTCTTTCTCTCTCCATCGTAATCTTTCTCTCATTCTTTGTGCGGAGTAATTCCTGGCTCAAGAATGCAGCCCTTTATCAGGAGGTGATACTTTGCATCAGCAGTTTTAATTAGTCAGTAAAATAGTGACTGTGTTTGTAATGAAGTTGTGTCAAGTGAGACTGAGCAGTAACAACAAACATTTTTTTTATCGTTTTCTTATTAATGTTCGACTTTAATTAAAACCATCTGTTTTATTGTAAGACTGACTTGTTAGACTTGTAGTATTCGAATCTGCACACTTTATTTATTTTCTCAGATTTGACCAGTGGGTCTAGTATGTCTCATCCATCCAAAGGCTTTAGCTTCTTTCTTTCTTTCTTTTTCTTTATGTCGGCTGTTGTTTCTTTTAGCTCTGGTGAAGGCGACAGGCAGGCAGGTACAGGGAACAGGAGTCACACTGGGAGGCTAGGATCTTTTTGAAAGAAGGTGGCATAAGATGTCACTCGGTCAGGGAACTGACCTCTGTTTCCTCCTGTATTTATCCTCCTGGCTCTCTGTCTAGTGATGACGTAAATACACACACACACACACACACACACACACTTAGCTGTCTGTATAGAAAGAGGACAACTTGTTGACAAAAGGTATTATTTTTGAGCCAAGATAAATGCCAGTCAGGTTCTGTTTGGCCCAAATAGCTCGGTTTTCATGACGATCGATAAATTGGTGTAATTGGATTTGAGAGCACGAGCAGTCAAAGGATATTGCCCTTCGCTGCAGGACAGTCCCTTTGGGCTTCAGTGCCATCTCCTCTATTAAAGCAGCGCTAAATGGGGACAGATCCACCTTCTGACATTGACTTTCATGCCTGAGGTCATGTCCTTTCACAGCGTCGGCTCAGATTTCAGTTTATGCCCACGCTTATTAAGCGTTCCTTGTAGAATATTGAATAGTCTGTGTGTTAGCCTGTGTGTTGGTTTTAGGGCTGGGCAATAAAACGATAACGATAATTATCGCAATTTAATTTTCCTCAATATAAATATAACAAATGTTTGAGAAATGTTCGATATACTTAAACCTCCCATAAACCAGGAGAGGGGGCTGCTAATGCACCTTAAATGCTAGTTGCCACCGGCCATTAAACAAGAAGAAGAAGGAGAAGAAGAAGAGCCAATCAGAAGCCAGGAATAAATGAGCCAGTCACATCGCAGGATTAAAAGAGCCAATCACGTCGCAGGAATAAAAGAGCCAATCAGAGGCCAGGATTAAAAGAGCCAATCACGTCAACTTTCACTCAGGAGCAAAATTCAGCTTTTGAACTTGAAAGAAATAATGATTTTACATTTATTGTAATAATTATCGATATCGACTAATGTGAATTTTTTTTTTTTTTTTGTGATAACATTTTTGGCCATATTGCTCAACCCTAGTTGGTTTGATGATTTCTTTAATGAAGCAGGTTTCCCAGACTCGTGAACTATTGACCTGAACTTGTCTCAGTTAAGAGAAAATCCTGAAATCATGTAACTAGTTCAGCGTAGCTTGGTGGGTGGTTGAATAGCTCCATTGTTTTAAACAGACGTATTATTCCTTTCTTCTCAGTGTCTAAGGTGTTTATTCTGTGCCATAATCCAGCGTTGGGTCCTATGTTCCTTCACATGAAACAGCCCAAAGCTGCAGGGTTGTAATGTGTAACCGCAGATACACAGAAGACTATGAACAATAAAACAGCTTTATGTGGCTAATCACCTCACCTCCTTCCATCTTTAGCATTTATGTCTTTTTATGTAGCAGCCAGAGAAGCAGGTCTGGATAGAGTTACTTTCAGCCTGCCTGTTGATGTGGCAGTTGTGTTCTCTTGGCTGCTGTTCTCCTTTGGTGGGGATTAGCTTTGTTATTGGTGTGGGTTATTTGTCTGAGTCATGTTGATGTGGATTGTTTTTGATGTGGAAGTGCTGTGCGTGTACATGCTGATCTCGTCAGCACTGTGTGTGCGTGCACGGTGAGCAGGAAGGACAAATCCTTCTGACCTTTTTTCTGTAGCCACATTGGCAGGTGTATTACCAGTATAATTTTGTGAGTCATCACATTTCACGGTCTGCCAGGGTAACATTTTGAATGATACAGTACCCATTTATGCTCACTGTTTACAACTGCTAGGCTTAATTTACTTTATTTTTCAATCTTTTTGTTTTGTTTTTTAGACTTTTTTCTAAATAAAGAGGAAAAACCTGCATGTAATGTTTTATTTGAAGACCCTTCTTTCTTCTTACGCGTTATTTATCGTCTTTGCTGACTACTGGCTATGTCAGTACATCACTATAGTATTTAGATTTTATTTTCAATTTCATCAGAGGTGATCATGGATGTTTGTTTTGACTTTTATGCAGTAGATCTTTTTATAATGTCATCCTTCTGGTGGACAGGAAGGTGAGAAGATTTATAAAGTGAACATAACCTGCAGCAGGAAATGTTTATTTCAAGTAGTTATCACGTTTTCAATAAAATATTGAAATGACACTGACATTTCAAATGACAAAATAAGCACCCCCCCCTCTCTACTCCCTTTGCAGTTTTGCGAGGAGGGTTTGAAAGCATATTTGAACAGTGTGAGTTTCCTTGCTTACTTCTGATCAGCTTGGTTGTGCTTTAATTTGCTTTCATGTGTTCAGGGCTGTTGAGGTGATCTGTACAGCTGCCACAGACTCTGTTATTTCTAATTAGTCTTTAATATGGCCCTTTAGTAGATGATATTTAATATAATTAAACTTAATTAGCAGACAGAAATAAAGCCCCCCTGACCACAGCAATTATACATGGGCATGCTTATGCATACCGTGTTCAGTCTCTCTCTGACACCCACACACACACACACACACACACACACACACACACACACACACACACACACACACACACACACACACACACACTGAGGTCCATTTATCAGAGGTGCAGCAGCTCTAACATAATGCAGTCCTTACAGAAAGAGTCAAACATCTTATCTGTAAAAATCTGAATGGTCAAATACATTTTTATGTAATGATACATATGTTCTTATTTAAAAACTTAGCCATACTTTTAATTACTGTATAAAAATGACTTTAGGCCTTGGGAGTGTTGGGCTAATATGCCTGATTAAATATTTATTTCAGTAGTGTATCATTGTTTGTGGCTGCTGTTGCAAATTGAATTTCCACTTTAGAGTGAACATAATAAAATGACATACATATTAACATAAACTAGGCTGCATAATATATGTATATGAGTCAAATCAAATCTAACTCATCTGGATAGCACTCTTGTTGCAAGAGTCTGTACAACTGCACCAGACCCGCCCCTCTCCATGTTCATGTGGATGATCAGTCAGGCAACACCGTTGTATTTGGGTATTAAAAGAAAAGTTTGGTGCTTGAAACTGCTAAGAAGAAAAGTGTGCCTCTGTGAAGATGTCAGTTTGTGTGTGCCTGTGCATTAGCAGACTCTCCTGAGCAAAGTGTCCTAAACCAGACGGTGGTTTACGGCATGTGATGGAGGAAGATTCTGATTTCCCCTGAGTGTGACAAATCAGCAGCCACGCAGCGCCGCCGTCCTCTGGAGCTGCTGAGCCCACTGGATCGGCTGATGAGATAGTGAAAAATAATCCACCACGGCTACTTGTGGCACAGTCGTTTTCATAGTTCATACGCCGCTTTCCAGCTGACTGAGTAGATAGGTTTCTCCTCAGTAACCTTGCCTGCATGAATGTGTATATCTGTGTGTGTGTGTGTGTGTGTGTGTGTGTGTGTGTGTGTGTGTGTGTGTGTAAGCGTCTGCATGTGGCAGTTTAGCCTTAGCTCACTAAGGGTCAAATGGAGGTGAACGGATCACTGCTCAGCCTTGTCTTCCTCCAGATAAACGTGTATACATTTCCACCTAGACAGACTCTGGAGTTATCTGCAGAAAGACTAAGACAGATGCAGAGAAATCTCCTGAGCTGTTGCTTTTATATTAGTCCAGGTCTGCGGTGATTACTTCTGCTGCCGGCCAAATGTCAAGTGCAGTCAGAGGAAAATAGTTGGTTGCAACAGGAAGATGGTGTTATCGCACTCCCTGTCTCCTGTATCTATCTTCTACTTCTCCCTGATTTTCTCATCTATTCTATCTCAACGTGTTTCTTCCTCTGCTCTCTGTCCAGAGGGAGTGAGTGATGCTTGGCCAGGCAGCGAGACTTTTCCTTTTGTCTGAATAATCGCCACACTTTTCTCACCCCTGTCTGGCTCCTCATTACACCCAGGCCAAGAGACACAAGACTCATTTACCCCTCAAAAAGCCGGCCATCCATCCCATGGGCCTTATCTCCTGCGTGATATTGAAGTGATTGAACTTCCGCCAGTCGTGTTAATTACGAGGGTTTGTGCTGTTTGCAGGGGTGTTAGGCAGCAAGGCGCGGTTCAAGCGCTCGGACACAGTCGGTTACCCACAGCTTCAGAGAGGGGGCTGTCTTTGCGGGAGTTCAGAATGAGAGAAAGCGAAGGATCCTCTGCGAGATTACTGTGTGTGTGAGAGGTGAGGAGGGAGAGAGACAGTACACTCAGAAAATGAATCCTCCTCCTCCTCCTTTTGTATCACAGCTGCACCGTGGTGTTCTTAAACCCTCTCTGTATTCAGGTAATGTTCTGTCTCTGTTCCAGTTGTCTTGTTCTTCCTCTGAGGTGTGTTTTCTGCCTTCACCCAGACCAAGCAGTGCAATATGCCGTCTGACACTGAATGGTAATGCGAAAGTGGGAAGACTTTACATATAGCTGCATCAAGTGTTTTTAGATTTTCAGCAAATAGATCAGCAAATAGCTTGTGGAAAAAGTTGTTTCATATATTCCCCTCACCTTTTTGTTTCATATTTCTTCAGATATTGAGTAAAGAATCTCAATGTGAGCAATAACTGCATATAGTAGAAAATGTATGTAATGTATTTTGGGTATTGCTCTTGTAGAACCAGGATTTTAGAGCTGAAACGATTAGTCAATCAACAGAAATAAATAATAATCAATGAATCACTTGAATCATTTTTCACGCAAAAATGCCAAACATTCACTGCTTCCAGCTTTTCAAATGTGAGAATTTGCTGCTTTTCTTTGTCATATATCATTGAATGTCTTTCAGTTTTGGACTGTTTGTCGGACAAAACAAGCAATTTGAAGATGTAAAATTGGCCATTTTTTCACAATTATTTAGACGTTTCACAGACCAAGTGATGTATTCATTATTTAAAATAATTACGTGCAAATTAATCAATGTAATAATTGTCAGTTGCTGCCCTACAGGATTTATTTGCAAATGTATTTATTTAATCTCTAGCTGCCACTTTGTGAAAGAAAGAATAAACAATTTGACCTTTTCAGCCAAATTAGCTTTACGTTTGAAATATTGTAAGTGTGCTACAGATTTTGAAAGATTAAGAGGCATTGTCCTTATTAACGGGGCTTACCAGCATGCCTCAGTTTGTGGACCAATTAGATAGAAAATGCTTCAGTGAAGGCTCTTGAACTAAGCAACACATCAGCTGAGGCTTGCTGGCAGCAGAGGTAATCTGTTTGCATCACATCACATCACCGATGACGAGGCAGCACGGAGAGTCTGCAAAACGTTAGTGCTGGTAATACGTCATCCACTCTGCGCACATGCCGGGATGCACAAAACACACACACACACACACGCACACGCACACACAAAATTAAATTAGTGCTGAGCGTTCCCTACAGTCCTGTGTTCCATCCACCCAATTAGATGGGGATCTCCCTCTGCTGCAGCATCTTTGACCCCAAACCTCAAGAGGTCTAATTTATGAGATGGACCTAATCAGATAAACCTCCGTATGTGTATAAAAGAGAGAGACTCGCTTGCAGGGTTGACTGTGGAGCTGATGGCTGAGGTTGGATGGTTAGCTTGGGTTGCTACAGTGCCAACAGATGGGAGCTGAGGGTGGGGCAGGGGAATGTTTTGCCTCATGTTAAAGACCTCTCTGGTTTATTTTGGACGGCCATTGATTCTCTTTTTCTCCTCCGCTGGATCTTGTGTGTGTGTGTGTGTGTGTGTGTGTGTGTGTGTGTGTTTTGGGGGTTGGATGTTACTGTCTGTCTTTGAGGAAATGGGCAGAACCCGATCAATAGCTCCCTCAGGACTGTTCCTGTATTCCATCAGTCAAAATAACACAGCGGACGACACACACTTTGACAGTATGTTCAATTTCTGTCTCTTTTCTCTGTGTCTTTGTATGTTTGACACTCGCCGTACCTCTGACCTTTCCCTACCTGTTTACTCAGTATCTTTCCTTCACTTTCTCTCTTACGCCTCCCAGAAAATAGAAAAGGGTATCATCTGTTGTTTCAGTCAATATTGTCATGGCAGCGCTGTATATTTGGTACAGTATCTGTACTATAACTTCCTCTGTATTGGTGGAGGTGATGTCCTTACGTAGCTGATACACTCATACGGCTTTGGTGTGTATGGGCTCTCCCTTATATTAAAACCCAATACTAAGCAGCTACATAAAACACTCCCAATTAAAGCAAAGCCACTTTATTTTCTGCTCTTTTCTCACACTCATAAGGATTATACTTAAATCACCTCTTAAAACACTTTTATGACGTCGTCCTGCTTTTATGTACAGTTACAGATTTGGATCCTGCCCACTTTTTAATGCTGGCATTGCTTCTTTTTTATGGTTTCTCTACTAAAACAAAATGTAATTTTATGCATCTTGTCATTCCTCTTTCATTATTCCTCTTTTCTTTTGCTTGTGCTTATTTTTAGCTCCTCGTGTGTTGTACTATTCTTGTGTGATCCCGTAAAGCACTTTATGAAAAACTGCTGTTACGTAAGTGCATTAAAATTTGTTCTTAAGATGCTGCTGCTGATGTTGGTGGTAATTATTAGTCTAAATCAATTATATACTTTGATAACAAAATAATGATTTTAAGTAGAGATATTATAGAAAATATAATAGAAACCATTTAATTGCATCAGCTCCTTTTAAGCACTTCTGCCCACTGAAGAGCTGGCTGTCTCTCTTCTCTCTTCTTACCCATAATTCCTTGTACTCATCAAACTGTGGCTTCTCAAAGTGTGATGTTTGATATTTTGACAGAATTCAGAAAACCTAATGAGTCTCTTGGTATTTGTTGACTCTTCAGACGTATGTGTGTGTTCATGTTTGTGGGAATGTACAGTAACTCCAGTTTTCTGGGAGCCCAGCTGAAACAGTCCCTGTGAAAACTAAACAACTCTCCCTACACTTCTCATGACCTTCGACCACAATCAGAGTAAATACAGAGAAGGACATACCAGATCATTGCTACCTCCAGTTTATCCAAATTAGAGATGTCTAAAGTAAAGTGTTATTGTTAGAACCTTCACTAACCACTGTCTTGCCCTCTAATCAAAGTAAAAATCCCTTAAACTTCAAGAAATGTTATCTCAAATATACAGAAATCTAGATGTAAAGATTTATTTGTTACATAAACAATCATACTTGGAGCATTCAATGGCATTCAGGAAACCAGAGCTTCACCAACGACATACACTCAACAACACACACTTGGACTTACATTGGCCAGACATGCATGAAGACTTTTTCCATGACTTGTAATCAAAACAACCCAATAATGACAGTATAAAGTCATCCAGGGAATCTATATCACCACCATTAATCTTCAGTGCGGTCTGAGGTGAGAGGAGCAGGCGCCGACCTTTATGGCATAATGTGATAGGTTAAGACACCTGTCAGTCAATATCTGTCTTATTAATCAATGTATTTAAATAATGCATTTGATAAATGTACTGACTTTCCTATTCACTTAGAGGAGGAATCTTTCCAAATTTCACAAGGGCTGATCTAAACCTTATAAAATATGTTCAAATTTCTGTTTATGTTATGTTATTGTGATAACTATCTGTTTGAATACCTGTAATCTTTCTGCACACGCTCACTCACTTGGATTAAATCAAACAAGACTTATTCCCTCTCTATTGTTTCATCATTTAGGGGTTGCCACTCTACCACCGGTGGCCGTTTTTCATGTAGTGTGTGTTTCCCAGGGGAACCATCGTTGGTTGAGTGACTGGTTTCTGGAGATTATGAGTCACAGCTGGTGCTGCGGTCGGCTCGCCCTCCCCTGTTTAATGACTGCAGGAGCCGTATGTTCTGATAAAACTGTTGCTTTGCTAGTAAACCAGCAAGCTAAACCCAGATCCTCCTTTTTCAAATGTTTACCGATGGTGGGTTGGTGGAATTTAGTTTATTGCACATTTCTGAGCCCTTGAACCTTTAGCCCAGATTACTTGCAGTGAAGTAAACAAAACAAAACACCTTATCTGATCATTTTGTCTAGTACAGAAAATACTAAAGGGGAATCGTCAATCAGATTCATTTCATTTGGAAAGAAAGGGTTTAGATCATGTAACTACATACAGCATTTCATTTTTAAAGGTACACTCCTCCAATTTTACATGTCAAAATTTACTAGTCATGGGCCAGAGCCAGCAGCAGCCGGTTTCATGTCCAACATCCTGTTGCTAATAGCAACTGGCACCGTTCTATAGCAGTTTAACTGACATTGTTACATCCACCATTTTGTCAGATCTGTCACCAAGTAAATATTGACAGACATCTTTTATCTACTGCCAAAACAAATTCTCTTTGGGCATTCTTTCAGCTGTTCTGTCATTGTTGATTTATGATTTGTTAACTTTTTTTGTTGCATCAGTTTACTGACTAACCAAGTTAGGCATTGTACTAGCTATCTGAAGCTAATGTGTTGCTAATACGGCATCCTAAGTAACTGTTAATGTGGTGTTGGACTAACTGGGCTGTGGACTTGTGGACTGTGTATGTGTATAATTAGCTGCTGTGTTGTAATTCCCATGGGGACTTAGCTAGTAGTGCTGTAGAGCAATGTTTTCATGAGCGGGTCCCCATTTTGTTTGTTTTCATGCATGGTTACGTGACACACACACACACACACCTACCTTCTGGTTTCACACTATTCCACTGATCTAGAAACACAGCAGTGCGTTAACAAAGGCAGTGAAGAAGAGGTCTGCTAGCAAGTAAACATGGATGTTAACAGTGCACGTTTAAAAATGTACAGTTTGACTTGCGATATGTTAATGAGATCAATTCCTACACTGTCAAATCCTGTTGTCATGGTTCAGGCTTATTGTCTTACGTTTATAACTTTGCTTCAAAGTTGAATGTAATGTATCCACTTATAATTTTGCTTTAAAGTTTAATGTAATGTATACACTTGTAGCAGTCAACTGCAGAATATAGACTCCCTCGGTGCTTTTCCACACTCCTGTTGTCTGTTTGTCTGAAACTGTCACTGGTGGACAGGAGACGAGCTACAGCTGAAACGTGAAGCCTGTCTGTGAGGAGAATGTGGCGACTGCAAGGACGGGCAGGAGGGGGGGCAGACATAAGAGGTAGAGAGAGAGAGAGAGAGAGAGAGAGAGGACGGATGAAGGGGGAGAGGAGGGAAGATAAACTGTTCGAGGATGTTTTTCATCTGTCCTTGATGAGACACGGGAGATGCAGATGCTGCGAGCTCTGTCCCATTAGCAGAGGCTGCTGCTGGTTTGTTACAGCAGCTGCTGTGTGTTTGTGTGAGATGTTCCTGATCAAATCTGTGCTTTACATGTGTGTCTGTGTGTATTTGTATGGAGCATCTTTAAAGGGCTCAGGGAGATATATATGGATTTATCTTCTGTTCAGGATCAAAATGAAGACGTATAGTGCAGTGTTAATCTCTGGCTGTATGATTAAGTGCACACACTGAAGGCCTTTTCTTAAAGCATACTGCATTAGATGGAGCTGCTGCCGTTTTATCATACGTCTCGGCATATTGCTGGTGATTGATTGTGTCTACGGGAGTCACGCCTCCTGCAGTATAATTGATTGAGTTTGTATTTTCGGGATGCAACTTTAGTGGCCTGAATAGCAGAAACCCAGCTGAAAGACAAAGCATCTGCTATCTTCCTCTGCTGTCATAATCCATCCCGACATGTCTTCTCCTCTCAAACACTTTTTTCCAGAGCTAGTAAGATGCAGCTATGTGGCAAAATAACACAATAACAAGCAGTCATGCATTGTCGAAACACAGTCCTGTAGTTCAAGCCACTCCTGTCAGAGGAAGCTAGCCAGTAGAGGAGCTCCATGCTGTGATGGAGCGCCACACTTCTCTCCAATTACTCGCTGAGTCAAAGCTAGATGAATAGAAAAGAGGCCTAACTCAAACTGTAGCTGGGCTTCTTTTGTGATGATTCTGCATGAAGGCTGGCTGTGGTTACGCTGCTGCTCGCTTTTAGGTTTTGTCACCTGATCGCTGTATTTCTTTCTCTTTCCTCCTGCCTCTCTATAAGCAGCGTTCTCTCTCTTTTGCTGCTTCTCCCTCTTTCCATTTCTCTCTCTGATGATGGTGGTTTTGGCAGGCCTGCTAATACCTTCCCTTGACATATATACCATTTTTTTACCGGCTCAGTACCCCAGTCCAATATCCCGGCTCTCACCTCTGTAGTTAATCACGGCCCTAGTAATGTTCAGCCATCGTAAACACTTAATTCTTGGGGTTGTACGGTATATCATAGCGTAGGTGGATTAAGCCTGTGGCACACTGCTCATCTGCTGGTACTCTTTTCAGTTCGGCGCTGGATCCCCGCCAGCTCTACATCTGCAATTACAGTTGTGGTCAAGTGAAGGAAAGCAGTGGTGTAGTCGGGGACATCTGGAGACATGTGGAATACATATCCAGACTTCTCTTTGTCATTTAGGGAAACCCAACATTCATCTTTAATTGCAATTAAATATATAGCAAGCCTGGGTTACATCCTGCTCACTATTTTTAGCATGATTAGCTAGGTTTTTTAGCTAAAGTGGAGAAGACAGATTGATAATCCAATGAAATGTTAACATGTGATGGTTTAGCAACGTAGCAGCATCACCTGCGTTTCTCATTGTGTGACTGTTTTGCCGGGTGCACAGGAGTCAAACTGACCCCGTCGCTTCCCTGCGTTTTATTGGAGACTGATTGTGTTTTATGACTGTGTCCTCTCTACTGAGGGGCTTTTGCACAGCTGCACTGCTCGGTTGCCAGGTTGTGAGATGCTAACCCAAATATGTTAATGGAGCTCTGCCACTGCTCTTCGAGGGGTTGGCAGGCGCAACCGCGAGCTGGATTGTGAAAATGAAATAGCAAAGAATATGTTCTGTGAGTAGATCTGTGAGCTTAAAAACCACATGTAATAGCATACAGTGGAGTCTGTAAGTATTCAGACAATTTTGTTTTTCTGTACTCCAGCACGCTGGATTCTAGGGGAAACAATGACAATGAATGTGAGTGTAAAGTGCTGACTTTCAGCTTTATTTTGGGGGTGTTTACATCCACAGCCAATGAACTGTATAGAAATGGTAGCCTTTTTTATATATACCTCCTAAGGGTATAAAGCACTGAGTCCTACAGCTCACACAATATAGATGTGAACACCCCCAAATACCCTAAAGCTGAAAGTCAGCACTTTAAACCCATTGTTTCTTTTGAAATCCAGTGTGCTGGAAAACAGCCAAAACAATGAAAAGCACATCACTGTCCAAATACTTACAGACTGCACTGTAATGTGGTGCTCAGCCAAAGGTGGCCCATTTATACCCAGCAATACAACTTTTCCCCTCCTTTTTAAAGTTTCCCTGATTAAGGAACAGTGGCTAGGAAAGTAAAATTCCTCTAAACCATTAAAATGCACTCCCAGTCTCCAAACCCTCTCCTCTGTGTGCAGTCTTGGAAAGTGACCTTCTCTGCTGGGCCCATAGGGAGCACTGTTGTCCATGTAGTCAGGACTGTCTACACATGGCTGCACTTTGTTCGTCCCACTGGCTGACCACAGGCCTCAGACCAGACTGAGTGACACACAACACTTCTGCCAGTCTCTTTTTGAACCACAACCTCAAATCAGACCTTTTTGTCTTTACCATATTCAGGCCTAATGCAGTCTAAGTCTGTCCTGCTCTGTCGCTGAAAAAGAAAACGCTGTCAAGATTTGCTGTCAAAACATTATTTCAAATGTTCAATTGTGAGAAAAAAAAGTTGATATAATTGTCTTTGTTTTGTTTTAAGTGCAGTGAAAAAAGGGTTTTTTGTTTTTTTGAGTTGAGGTTTTTGATTGAGAATTCTGCATTTTCTCTTTGGCCTCTTGTTACCTCCTTCAGATGAAAAGTCCAGTGTCATTCGAGGCCTTTATCTTTTCTCTATGAGAGAAGTGATTATAGTTTACAGCATGTATAGTCCATTAATTATAGTATTTTATAGGTTCACTGCTTTTTGTGCCCTCCTCTGGACTCAGGTGTCATTGCACATTTTAGTGTCCACTGCTGTTTTTCTCAGCTTGGCCTCATTAGCTTCATGTTTCTGTACTATTATATTGGAAGGATGGTTGTTATACTATGAATGTTGTGTGGAATAATGAGAGATGACTTTTGTATATGTGATTATGTGATGTCGTTAGGCTTCAGTGTGGCCTTTTAAAGCTTATTGTTGGGAATTTCGACTGAGATGTCACCCTGAAAAATTAAATATCTCTCTTTGTAATGCCTGGTTACACTCATTCAAAACAGAAGCTTCTTGTGGATATTGTCCCTGTTAAAAAAATAATCATTCCTCCCTACTTTCCTTTCTGGAGGCATCCTGAGGATAGGCAGATGCATACAGACACACACTGTTTCAGGGATACATTTCTAAAATCAAATAGGCTCAGAGTTTCTTGTGGTTGTGTGCAGTTTTTGATCATGAGAGTTCATTTCTGTGCTTGTGTGTTTATGCTTGGTGAAAGCAGACAACAGACAGATTTATAAATCAGAGAAGAGTTCCATTTTATTTGTTGGAAATGTGGAATTACAAATGCTCTTACAAGGCTAAAGCTAACACTTTAAAGCATTTCAATCCCAATTCTGTGTAAAGACAAACTCTGGCAGACAGCCAGTCAAACCTGACCATGTTTTCACTTGCAGCAAGCTATCGCAGCACAGACAGGCTGCTTGCATCGCGCAGACTCAAATAAGCAGTGAATCGTATCTCTGAGCGGTGCTGGATCATCGTAATAATTAGCAGGCCGAAAGAAGACGCTCGTATAACATAGCTCCAGACGACAGCATGGCTCGAAATAGCCAGTCATCGCCTGAGTACTTGAGCAGGCAGCACACCCAGAAAGAGTTGACAGGGGAAGAGAGCGGGAGGATGTGGGTGAGGAGGAGGGCAATAATTAGCTGAGCTTGTCATTCTAGTGATTAAACACTGATTTAGAAGCGTGCTCAGTGGGTGCGTGGAGTTAAATTGGCTGTTAGCGGCGATGTGACATGTGAGGCCCGGGTCACAGTGCAGGAGTGCGGCTCAGTTCAGCTCCATATCTGCTCCCTCCATGTAGGTCTCGCTGGCGTTTGTTTATGGGCCAGAAGTAACGTGAACACACCGGATGAGTCTGCTCCTGAACAGTGATCCCTTCGGTACCTGTTAGTTTTTGCATTGTTTTTATGAGGAGCCATGCTTCATCTCAATTCCATATTATGATAAATGCATTTCATTAATGCTGCTGAAGGAGCTTCTTGTTTTTCTGTGTTATCTTCAAAATGGAAGATGAATTTACCGCACTGCTCTAATGAGTGTTTGTCTTCAGACCTGCAGGCTAAACGCTCCAATAAGTAATGTGCCTTGATGGTTTCTGTTGACAATAAGTAATATCATCCCTCTCAGCAGATACCTACCCTTGTCTGATATTGAAAAAGGTGGAACCCTTCTTTCATAAAGTTCATATTAATAACTACAGGCATTTTATTTTAACTCCTCTGTTGTTTAATAAATGCACAACTTTGAAACAAGAACCTTTTATTCCTACTGAGCACAGCCGCATTGATGAATATTACATGAGTGCAACAAATCAACTGTTCTCCTTATTTTCTCTTACACGGCTGTTTAATTTCCCCCTAATTGAGAAAATTCTCCTTTATTTTATGCATCATCGTTCTTCCCAGACAGACTACAGCATTAGTGTTTAGGTTAGATTCCTGTTGAAGCAAACATTGTACTTTCACCCTGGTGCATTTAGGAACCGTAAATTGTTAGGCAACAGAGCAAACAAAATAATTAAATGACCCTCCTTATGCACAGATGCATCTCTTCTCTATAGCTTGTTGTTGTGGGCGATACAGTCTCACTAATGGCAGATTTAGCTATTTTATGAGAAACACAGTGCATCCAGTAAGCCTCTCCATGTAGAGGAAAAACCATTGTGTGATTAATGACTGAAAACAAAAATAATATCCAACAAGATAAAAAGCAGATGCAAGTAGGAGGGAAGGGATTTAACATCTTCTGACCTGTAGAGCCTGTTCAAAGCGGCACTAATCGATACTTTTATATTAACAAAGACTCAAATGACTATGTGTAACATGAAAGGGGTCGCTCGTAATGACAAACCCACAGAGGATTGCACCCAAATCTGCAGTTCCACTCGGCTCTATGTAGCATTTCAGCATCTTTCAGCTCATCATTTTAGTTTTACAGCCTGCAACTTTACTGTTTTGTTTCACTCCTCGAATCAGCGTTGTTTTCGGCTGAAGCAGGCAGCTGGTTTTGTTTTTTTTAAAAAGCTGAATATAAAATAATAAACCCACTACATGCTAGCTTCTCAGCAACAAATGAAAGACAAAGTTAGCAGCACATGGTAGCAGTGGTGTTGGTGGCGTTCTGGGACAAGCCTACTGTCTATGTCTAGTTTCTCAAAACTGAGAACTTCCTTCTTAACCTTCCTCTTTAACCTGAAGATTTAAATCAGTAACGCATGGGAGTTTTAGTGAGGAGTTACAACACCAGCAGTTTCATGGAAAAGTAGGTTTTTATATTATATTTATAAATGTCAGTTTTTTCCCCCTGGAGATTCTTCTACAGGAAAGACCAAGTCAGGAGGAAAGGTTGTACGGTTTCCTTAAACACTGCCTTTTTGTTTCCACTCAGCAGGTTCCAGACATCGATTGCGTCTTGCAGGTTGCTTTGTGCGGATAGTCACTGCAATGGGGGATGTATTCCTTGTAGATGATCTTTCACCTCTACTTTGCTTTTAGACCTCTGAAATACTGATGCAGAAATAATGATACCTCTCCTTATTTGTAGAGCTTCTTTTTAAAACAGTGCATACTATAAAACCAAGCCAAGATGAAGCATATAAATACTAGACATGAATCATTAACAAACAATATTGCTTAATGACAGGTAAATATAAAATATATTCAAATCCGTAAAAAGGAAATTAAGCAAAATCTGTGAAAATGTGTGTTTCATCATTCCGGGTATGATTTACCTTTGCCATAGCCTAGGGGTCTGTACAGCAGAGTCATTATTTAATAAATTATGAATCATGGTCTTGTTTCTGGTTAGTCCCTACATGACAGGAAGACTGAAGTTGTAGTTTCAACGAGCCAGTTCCCAAGGTAACACTGGGCAAAGTTACATTCTCCACCTGAAGGAAATCTGGCTGTAGTGGCTCAGATTGCTGGGCTGCACTGTAATTTATGGCCCTGCTTTGTATTAGCAACACGTTATTATCCTAACGTGCTCTACACCCTCTCTTCACCCCCAGCTCTAGTTGGATATATTTATGAAGTCATTTTAATAAGAAAAGTGGTTTGCAGAACATTCAAGTGATTTACAGAACAGTCAAGGGCATAACAAACACTCAAACAAGAGAAAACAAACACAATGCAGTTGAAGACATGATGCTAACTGCAGCACTGACTATTAAACACTCTGGTATTTATATGAAAGGATGACTTGCTTTGTGCTTGTCTAAAAAATAGGGGGAGATAATGTGATGTGCACCGATAAAATGCATAATAAAGTTGTCCATCCCCTCTAATAGGCTCTTGACACCCCAACATTTGTCCACACTCTCTGCCCTTCCTCTTCACCTCTCTCCTCCCTTATCTCTCCTAGCACCTGTTGAAGTCTATGTTGTCCTCTGAAGTCTTATTCCTGTATTGCAGTCATATTTTATGGACTCAGTTTGGGCTAACTGCTGATACTTTATTGTTCTGTACTCGCCGGTAGCTGCGGTGGCACAAATTCTGTTTACCACAAGCTCCCCGGGGCCCCACATATCCTACAATACCTCTATAGTGACTTGCATTGTGATAGCTATGTTACAACCTTTTTTACAGCCTAGGGCTATTGTAACCTACAGCACAGTATGATGTTATAGCTTTATTGATGTGATATGTTCCTAGCAAACTCCCGCATACATATTTCAGATTCTGTCCTTGAATATGCTTGTAAGTTTTTATGTAAATGTTAAAGTAATAGTTTTTTGGGAAACGTGTTTGTGAGAAGATTGATACTTACATCTGTATGATACAAATTAAGCTAGTGTACTCCAGCAGCCGACTAGCTTAGCTTAGCATAAAGACTGAAAACAGGGGGAAACAGCTAGCCTGGCTCGGTCCAAAGGTAACAACATCCGCCTATACCGGCACCTCTGAAGCTCGCTAAGTAACATGTTATATACGGATTGTTTGTTTAAAGAGGCAGTCCAGTGATTTTACATGTCAAATTTAATTTACCAGTCAGGGAGAATACTAGTTTTAAGACTGAATTGCCATTTCCTTTGAAAGCAGCATTATGTCTGTAATGTCTTTCTGTAACTCCTGAGAAACTTTGCCAACAACTTTTTACCTGCGTATGTGCATTTTACTTGCATTTAGCAGGCAGAGAGAGTTTAATGAAAAACACTATTGCATTGGATTTTGGTACTTGTAGGACCCAGTGTTTTTAGAGCTTGACCCATACTAGGGACTAAATGTCAGGATGTCTCAACCTCTACTTTTTCTAACCTTTTTTTTATCTGTCTCCTGCAGCTTTAGAGGTGCTGGTAGGAAGATTTTGTTACTCTTGGACAGAGCCCAGCTAGCTGTTTCCCCCCTGTTTTCAGTCTTTATGCTAAGCTAAGCTAACTGGCTGCTGGCTGTAGCTTCATATTTAGCGTACAGACATGGTATTGATCTTCTCATCTCACTCTCAGCAAAAAACTTGATTAAGTGTATTTCCCAAAATGTCAGAATTTTCCTTTAATGTTCCCCTCATTAATCCAGAAAAGGCAACTGTTTGCACTTTAGCAATGGTCTTTGTTGGATTGGTAAGAAGACAGTGTAAATTTGGATCTCACAGTTTGGTGTAGAAGTGTGAGGGGTGTGCGGGCTCAGAGGTGACAGTAGAGAGGGTTACGGGGGCTATTAGTCCTGTAGCTGTGTGTGAATTGAACTGTGTGGGACACAAGTGTAGCTACAGTAGCAGCAGGATGCAGCAGTGATTCATAGAGTAATACAGCCCACCACTGTGTGGAGTTTCAGGCCTACAGAGTGTTTATGTGTAGGACTGTGTGTGTGTGGAAAAAAAACACATGAGACAGAATGAAAGTGATACTGAGAGAGGGCAGATCGGCAATGAGGGGAAAACCCAAATACATCGGGGCAAGAACAGAGCAGGGAGAAAATCTGAGTCAGTGTGTGTGTATACGTTTAGTTTGAAGGGCGTGCTCCTTAATTACCCTCATTCCATCTCCGGCTCTCACTTATGCCACCTTGTCAGTCATTTCCTGTTGCCATAACGACGGTGGCACCTGCTAATGACATTGGCTTCGTTTTCATTTGTCAGGAGATTTAGGATTAGGATTCATCAGCATGGCTGACACGTTTGAACGCATCACCACAGTGACACGATGAACCGCTATTTCATTATTGCATTAGCTGTCCAAATGAAGACTCCCTGCCCTGCGTCACATACACTGCATTTATAACCATGATTATCTCAAAGAATGGACATATTATCCTCCAGATATTGGATATGGAATTTTGCAGATGTCTCACATAGAAATTGCTTGTTGAAATTGAAATTTCTGACTTCTCGTCAACCAGAAATTATACTCGACATGCTCATATCCAGCAAGGTATCATTACGCAGCAGCTAAGCCTATCTTAATATAGGGATTAATGTCTAGATAAGGATTTGTTCAGCATTAAGCCGCAGTGGATGGATGCTCATCCCTGCATGTCATCCCAACTATGTGTGCACATGTCTGCTGATACACAAACACATAAACAGATGTATGCAGAATGACGCACATGTGCAGTTTTGTTTGTGACAAAGGCAATGAATTGGGAGAGTATATGTGAATGTCCTTAAAAGGCCTTTTTAGAAATACTGTTGTGAATCCTAAAAACCTAAAATGTATGTGATGCTGTACAATTTTGGATCAAAATTGTTGGGCTATTTCTCTGACTAGTAGCAATCACCATGAGTCCAGCTATGACTCATCCATGTGTGCTGCACACACACAAACACACAAAGGCAGTCTTTCCAAATGCTAATCCGTTTTTGTCTCTGCTCTCTACCCACTTTCATCTGGAAATCCCTGTTTGTTTGCTCCAATCTTCTGTTCCTCCCCCTCTATTTACCCTCGCTATCATTCACTCTTCCCCCTTCCCTGTCGTTCTGTCTACTTTCTTTCATCTCACTTTCAGCCCATCCCACCGTCTCTCACTGTCTCCTGTAGATTGTCCCCTGTCATCGGTGTCTGTCATCCTCTATCTGTTGCAGTGTGTCTGTGGCTCGAGGCAACAGTGTTGTCCTCTCATCACCTGTCATCACACTGATACTTTTAAGGACACAAGAGACCCCATCCCACCCCAGTATGTTCAGACCAGTGCAACAGAGTGGGGTATAAGTGAGGGGGCCATGTTGCACAATTACAGGCTTTCTTGCCAAGAGTTAGTTGAGAAGATTGACATCACTCTCATGTCTGTTCATTAAGTATAAAGCTTGAGCCAGGAGGCGATTAGCTTATCTTAGCACAGCATAAAGACTGGAAGCAGGGGGAAACAGCTCTGTCCAAAGTTCAAAAATGCACCTGCCAGCGCCTTTTAAAGCTCATTAAATTAACACATTAAAATGTTTTCACTTTGGACAGAGCCAAGATAGCTGTTTCTCCCTGCTTCCAGTCTTTATGCTATGCTATGCTAATCTAATCGCCTCCTGTCTCTAGCTTAATACTTAACAGACAGACATGCCAATGGTATGAATATCATCTAACGGAAGTAAGCCAAGAGGCTAATGATATTACCCAAAATGACGATCTCTTCCTTTAACCATGCATTGTTAGTAGGATATCACATTTTGTTTGCTAAATATAATGCTACAGCCTGGATGTAATTAGCTTAGCTTAGCATTCAGACTGGAAGCAGGGGAAACAACTAAACTCCAACTCCACAAGTTAAAAAAATCACCCATTTCACTAAGTAACACATTTTTACATTTTAATTCAATTAAATTAAATTAATGAATTGTTTTTTTACTTTGGACAGAGCCAAGCTAGCTAGTGAGCTAAGCTAATCACCTCCTGGCTCTAGTTTCATACTCAAATGACAGACCGGAGAGTGGTATTGATCTTCTTATCAAACTCTTGGCAAGAAAGCAAATAATCCTATTTCCCAAAATGTCGATCTATTCCTTTAACCATGAATTGTTTGTAGGATATCACATTTTACAGAGAGATAGGATGCAGAAGAGAAAGCTCATTGATTTTCCTTGCTAAGTAGTTGACTGCATTTTAAATGGCTGTTAAGAGCTTGAATTATCTGCAGTCATTCTTCAAGAGACGTGTCCATTTTTTAGACCATTTCTGGCGAGATAAATCAGAGCCCATGATCTATACATTGTATCTAAATCCATTTTGAACTTTCCCTCGGCGAAGGCCCATAATTCTCTCAGCCTGTGTCGATGCCAGCCAGGTTAATCCTCATTAACATCTACAAGACACTCAAGGGAACAATTTGTCATGAACATGTGTGGGGAGTATGAGAGAACCACACTCTTACACATGCTTTCAATCTACTGTAGTGTCTTGCAGTTTTTAATGAAGATTTAGTTTATCCCGCAAATTAGGAACATACAGGTCGCATGTCAGCCCCAGTGGTGAGATAAAGCAGCGGCTATAGATTTAATGATTGACTGTTATGTTTGGTGGAGAAGAAAAAAAGTTGTAGAGGCAGCAGAAACAACTAGTACAGTACATGCTGTCTTGTTTTTTAATTGGCATTCACAACTATTTTATTTTTTACATTTTATTCTTTAATTCTTATGTAATATATTGTATTCATATATTCTTATGTCTCCTGTTAGAGGTAAAGTTGCTACTGTGTTAGCTGCACAGTCTTTGTAGCTAAAATGGGTGCCAGGACAGAGAGTGCCAGAACTTTCTGTGGATGTGGAACTGTCTTCTCCTTCCTCTGGGCAATAATTAAGCTGCAACACACAACGGTTTTTAATGAAGTTACAGTTTTTAATGAAGTTACACTCATTAAATGCAGCTAGTAGATAAATAGGCGTACTGTTAGTTAATGTCTGTTTACAAGCTGTGTTGTCTTCTAAAGCTTCCCCCCTCAGAGGCTGGGTTATAATAAATGGAAAAAGGCTTTGTTGTCACTTTTAGAAGGTCATCTTCAGACACAGCTGAATTATTAGAGGCTAGGATCGATACGCACTGTTTGAAGTCGCCAACAGCTTTCTGTGTGTATGATTTTTTTTTTCTCTCTCATTGCTGTTGTTGGCTGACATTTAGCTTTGTTTGTTGTGCTACATTCTTGTGAAGCTTCTCAATCTTAAGGCCAGTTCAGACCAAAGAATCGCGTCGAGACAAGTTGAAACTTCTTGCAATGCAACGCCCTGAAACGTGCCAGTTTACACCAATGTGACTAGACGAGACGATGTATCGTTTCCACAGCAACGACTCTCTGTACTTCCGTTCTACCTGCCAGCTTTTCAGGCTTTTTTTTTGTAGCTGGATATAATGTGTAGCATCATAAAATATGAATGAGGATACTGATAGTGAGTTACTTGCTACAGAAATGGAGAAAACACAATAAAACCAGAGGGCTGAGATGACCAGCTGACTTTGCTACGAGCTGATTGGCTGTTGAAACAGGTGATGTTCCTTACGTTCTAAAACCAGCCACTGGTGACTTGACAAGCTTAGTCACAGGCGACGCCATCAGCCGGCTTGAGTCGAGGACTTGAGTCGGTTTCATCTCGTCGTGAATCTTTGGTCTGAACCGGCCTTTAGATTTACTTCTTATATAATTATTGTGTTTAAAGCAACATTAAGTGATTTGACCACTAAGGGGCAGAACGACTCAAAATCAAACTAACAAAAGCACAGCTCTGATTTACACAAGCAAGTTATTTTGGCTGACAACAAATAATTGCTTACTTAGACTTTCAGTAGACGTAGTGCAACATGAGCATCCCATTGCACCTGTGCTTCTGGCCACCTCACAATTGTAAAATGTACTCACCTTTTAACTCTTGTTTGTTCAACCAACTTCTAAAAATAATACCTGGGCCTTCTTGATGCTTCATTTACTTTACTAACTTTAGCCATCGGTGTACATATACATTATGTCTGTAACATTTAATGTGAGGTAGCTAACTTACACGCGGCTTGTTTGAGCTTCTTTGCTGGAAATCATTGCTTTCCTGGTTGTTGAGGACATTAAGGCTAAACTATGAAGTGAGTATGTTTGGGCTGGTAAAACATAATGAGTTAAACTAGGCTAAAAGCTGCAGAGTTTTGTGTTAAGGGATTAGTTGGTAAGGTGGTATTATATATTGTTCTTATTGTCCACAGTTCCAATGCATAGACCAAAACCTTCATTCATTAAAATCCAATCAATGAACTACACTGTTCACACCTTTATTACAATCAACATGGGCATATATTTTATTTTTACTTAATCCCACATACTTTGACCTGCTGGTGTAAATACTAAATAAATCCACGGCTTAAAATAGTTCCCATTCAAATGCTCAATTTACTCCTGTCTGAGTCACAGGAACTAACAACTACAGTGCTCAGCTGTTTAAGGAAATTATTTCGCCTTTTTTCAGAATGAAAGTATGTATTTGTGACCTGTTTTTTGAGGGATTTGTTTTCAGTAGGAATGAATGGCCTTGGGGCTGAGAGCCACAGACAGGCCGGGGAAGTTGTAAAAGTATTGAGAGATGGACTGACTCACTGTTGGTTTTTCATGGGATTTGCTGACAGTAAGAAAAATATAGAATTATCACCAGCCCTTTCCCGAATTCTCTGCTGGTTCTGCACCACAGTTGACCCTTTCACACAGTCAGTATCAAAATCTTAATTTGCTAACGCATGTTAAAATATTTCCCCTCAGGAATTAACATGTTGCCTTTGTTATGTTGTTTCATCATCTGTCAAAACTAAAAGCAAAACCCCAATCTACACAGTAGTTTGTAGCTCCTTGGTGTCATTTCTTTGCCCTTTATAAACCCCTGCTTTTAGAAAAGCTGTTTACATTACACTTCATAATTGCTTGGTGGTATTTTGCCGTTTTCGAAGGCAGCCCCATTCCTTGGCAGTGGGAGACAGCTGACGGCAATCAGATGGGGAGATAAATGGCTGCCATCGAGGCTGTCTGTTCAGTTGAGGGTTGGGGTTGTGAAGGTTGACACTCGCTGATGGTGAAGTAAACACGCAGCGTGCCCTTGCATGCAGGCTGCCTGCCAAGTCTCTGATCTGCCAGTGTTGGATCTCAACGGAGTGCTCAAGAGACGTGCCGTATCAGTGTGAATGGAGTGTGAGGGTGTGCATGAGAGAGAAATTACATAGTTGTGATCCTGGGAAGAAGTAGACTCACTGCTGGTTAATGTAATAACTGTCAAAGTGTCTTAAATATTTTACTTCAGATGCTCAAAAATGTAATAAAATGTAATAATATAATGAATTGTCAGATAAGGTAATGACATCCCATTGCTGCATTAACCAGGAATTATTACTTTATAAAAGGTTTAGTTGATTTTTAACTTACATTGTAATAATAAATGTAATTTTAAAGGAATGTTATTATGCCAATTAAAATACATTACACATCACATATAACAAAAAGTTGCTAGTATTAGATTACAATTTATTACATCTACAGTTTTTATTGCATTTTGAAAACTTGCTGTATATTATTCGACTGGCTAACGCTTGCACATCAGCTGCTACTGTACTACCTGTTCCCATGTGTGAGTGTGTGTGTGTGTGTGTGTGTGTGTGTGTGTGTGTGTGTGTGTGTGATCTTTTCACCTTGTTTTGTAATGTCAGCGGTGGTGCAAGTGTCACCTACTTGTTTTTTGGTTTGCCTGCTGCTAACTCTGTCATCCACGATCCTGTAACACACACACTCTCGGGGACACCTATGCACAAGGAGCTGTCTCTCTGCTCTTTCAGGCCTTTAAGCTACAGTGTGACCTATGAGTCAATGTCAGGTTACCAATGAGGGGGAATGGACGGGGTGTCAGGGCTGTGTCAGTCCTTGTCATCGCTGTCTCTGGGGTTTGTTACTTCATTAAATTGAGTTATTGAAGAGATGACTGGCCAGGGACACCCTTGATCCAGAGCTGCAGTGAAGTCCAAGACCCAGCACAGTCAAGGCCAAGTCAAAATCGACTCATAACCCAAACTGCCAAAAATCCTTGATGTGGGAACACATTAACATGTACATTTTATATAAGTACATTTAGTTAATTTTTGATACATTTACACATAACCATACCCAGAGGATGTAAGAGCACATTTATGTTGCACAAAGAGTGACGGAGAAGAGAGACGGACCCTCTCCTTTCTGCTGTTCTCATATTATCTTATTTTGATTATAACATTATTACAAACCAGGTGGAAATTTAAATGTTTATACTAAATAGTAATATACTCATTGCAGTTTGATTATAAGCACTGCCTACTCTGCCTACCCTGACTGCACATCATTGATGACTGGTGCTATAAGCTGACAGACGTTTATGCCTCCGCAGCTGAATGCCGTGAGGAATGGCTTTCTGACTGCTCTGACCATCCTGTAATGGATGAGCCATTTTTGCCTGCAGCTGAATGCAATATCATTGTTATTCTATGTGGCTTGTATAGCGGCAGAGTGTGTGCTGAGGGTGTCCGAACTATGTGACATGCATGCTAGGATGCATGAATGCGTGTGTGCCTCTGTCTCGGCGTATCAGTGTGTATGTTTTTGCTGCAGCTCCTCCTGGCGTGGCTGCACTCTGAGGGGGTAAACAGTGAGTTAAAATGCAGTCATCGCTGGAGCAAAACACTTTTAGGTCTCCTTTCATGTAGCAGTAATCTCCCTGGTAGTGCTGGTCATTCAACCTCTGCCTCAGCTACACCTGTCCAGCTGTGATAAATCTCTTTCCTCCACTCAGTTTTTCTGCTACAAGAAACTGAAGGTGACCGAAGCAAGGGCATAGTGATGTGATTTTCTCTCTATAAAGCCTTTTGCCTTTGCAGCCGCTCTCTCTCTCTCTTTCTAAATCCCAGAAGCCTGACTTGTGATTGTTTGCTGCAGAGTATTTTGTGTGCGCGTGAGCATATGTTTTGATTTTGTTGAACACGAGTGCCTCTGTGTAAATTTTTGTGTAACTGCAAGATTACACACATGCTTCCACTAAGATGGAAAAAAAACAAAAAAAAAACCTTTTATTGACGAGAGTGCCTCAGGAAATAATAACCACTCTGGAAATTAATGTGTGTGGCTTGAAAGGACAAGACCACAGTGTGGTCTGGACTCCCTGTGGTGTAAGCTGTCCAGATAGCATAAATAGAGTATTATGTGTGTGTTTGTGTGTGTTGATGTTGAAGTAATTGTATTTATTTGTGGTTCTATTGGGTTATCTAAGGACGCTTGAACATCAGAGAGTTCACTGCAGCTCACAGCAGCCATTATAAGAAAGCTTTGTTACAAGGTTAAAGCCATTTCAATAGAATGCGAAATGACTATGTGCTGAGAAAATGCAAGTTTTTGAATGCAAACTTTATTAAATAATGCCTTTACACTAGTTCAGACTCTCATAAACATCAGTGTTATAATCTGATTTAGTTGTATTCTAATTTAAATTCACTCTACCAATGTAACAGAGATCCTCGACCTCTGTCAATCTCCTTTACGTCAGGATGTGTATTATAGTTCTCAAAAAGCTGATATTTTGGAAATAGCTTCTCTATCTGTGTATGCAGCATGTCATGTTGGTGCAGGCTTGACTGAGTCACTGAAACAGATCCAGGGACTGTTTTGTTTTATTGTTCCCAGGTGGATGGATAGAAAGAGTGAAGAAAGACATTTTCATATTGCTTTTTTTTTGCATCTCTGCGTATTGCAGGTGTGAATGGCCTGCAGCACGTTCATATTATTGTAACATGCACTGTTAGGTGCAGAGCGTCTCTGTCTTGTTGACTCTATTGATTTGCCACCTGCACTGTATTATCATAAAGCCAATATGCATGTCTGCCAGCCGTGGGCAGTGCATTAGGCTCGTTGGTTTGTTATCGACACTGATCCATCAGCAAACAGGGCCACATGGACATCATCAGTCATTATCAGTTCACCATTTTGCTTGTTCCCTTTTACCTTTTGTTTGTCAAGTTTTTCTTTATTTCCCTCTTAAATCATTCTCGCTGCTTTTCTTTCATTGTGTCTTCTTTATAAATCACTGATTTGAAAGTGTTTCATTGCTGGATTTACTGTTGAACTGAGGCACTCAGCTCTGATCAAATGTGCTGCCTCCCTGCTCTTTGTCATTAGCAATCGTTCTGGTGCTCAAATCAAAAGTGCTGTGCAGTTACAAACACCCTCCTTCCTCAGGCTGCAATCGATAGCTTTTCTTCTACATTCAATACCATATTCTGCCTTCTCTTTCCCCAAATCACCTCTGACAAACTGCTGCTCTCACTGGACGTGACCGTGAACCACGGCGGGGTGGGTGTCACACAACCATCAGTCACACCGCAGCTGCTGTGTGTGTGTGTGTGCGTGTGTGTGTGTATTTGATTCTGTCTCTATATCTGTGTATGTGGAGTCGATATGCCCTCCTCCTGCTGTTGCCAGAGTGTGTAACGGATTGATCTGATGTGTGTGTGTGTGCATCAGTGTGGGTGTGTGGTGTAATGTGACAAGTGTCAAATCTGAGTGTCAAATCTGTCATGGATCCACATAGACAATACCGTGTCTCATCAACCCACACACACACACACACACACACACACACACACACACACACACACACACACACACACACACACACACACACACACACACACACACACACACACTCGAACTAAGGTACAGCAGGTGGGCTGTGGCTGCCAGTCAGGCTCCCTCAGAGTCTAATAGGGACTTGGAGTCCCGGTCAGTACGAGAGCCCGGAGCCCCCATTATGTCAGATCCACAGCCAAACCCCCATCCCCTGTAATTGAATTGGCATCTCCCAAAAATAACTCCCTCCTCTCTTCTTCTTGGTCTGGCCCTAATTATTCCTCTCTGTCTGTCTTACCCTTGTTCATTCCTCTTTATTTTCCCTGCATGCAGCTCTCCCTCTCTCATCACAGGGGAATTCAGTGAACGATGCTCTTCTGTAGCTCTGCGTCTTTGTTGCCACAGAAATAGCCACTCGTTCCCTGGCGGCTATCCCAGGCCTCCTCTTAATATACAGCAGCACATCCTCTCACACCCTGGCTAATATGCAACACACAGCATATTGTGTAGTTCAATTGCAGCTAATATTATCACTGAATAGTGAGATAAAAGATCACAAGCTGCTGATGTAGATTGAGATTTTAGGAGGATTTTGAGAAACATATGTTTAATTTTTAAAAATGCATAGCTGTAAATGTTTAAATGAAGCTGTTATGTAAATTTTTTGGAAATAGATATAAAGTGTTCAGTATAAAAGCTGTTTGAAAAGTGTTTTCATTTAAAAGAGCATCCGGTGAATCACAGGTATTACTGTAACTGCTGCCTCGCTCTATATGAAACATGCTGCAGCATATTTGCGGCATATTGTAGACTGCCATTGTTCCCTTGTGGCAGCCTAACAACAGATTGACTCTCCCATTCACTACAAACAGTTCATTCCCCCCCGATGGAGGCACTGGTGTTGGATGTGTGCTCAGTAGCCGCTGCCACCCCCTCCCTTTTTCTTCCTCACTTGGTATCTCTCGGTGTGGTTGACGCTTAGGCAGCATTCTTGGCACATTGGTTTGGGTTTTTCCTGTGTGAATAGAGATTATTCGGCAGAGGAAAAAACAATCTGCGCCTGTTACTGTGGCTTGTGAGGGCTACAGCTGCTAATCTGGGATGTGGCTTGAGAGATGGGATGAAGGGATGAAAGGCAGGAGAAGTGGCATGATGGAGCTTCAGTAGAGTGTTTTGATGAAGTGGGCGACAGGAATTTAGGTATGAATTAAAGGAGGTAAGAATGTGGGGGCACACTGGATATATACCCCAAAAGTGTTTGCTTTTTTTGGAAGATTTAGACCTCAGTTTGTCTTTGTGAGATATTTTTTTCAAGCCTCTGATCAGAGGTATGAAATTCAGTATTCATAAAAAGTAGCTTCCTACTTTGCCCATCTTCTCTCTTGACACATGGTAATCTTGTACTGCCCCAGTTTGTATGCCTGTTGCAGGGAAAGGATGGTCAAATTAAATTCGTATTCCTCTCTTTGAAGTAATTGGACGGTCAAAACAATAATACCAGGATGCAAAATGAATGCATGAATTCCCTCACTTCTAAATTATCTCAGCACCTTGCTGAGTTTGCAGTAAACCGTCTACGCACGTTATTTTCTCCCCCTCTTTATCCCTCTCTCTCATTTTCTCACATAGTTGCCACGCAGGCAGGCCGTTCTGATTGGAAACGTTATCAGCGGAGCACACATTTGACTTGGATTGTTTCCCAAAGTGAGGGCTCATTATTGGCCTGTTGGATAATCGCCGACTGCCAAAGTTGTTTCAGAGAGAAGTATCCCCCATCGCCCAGAGGCTTGATTTTTAGCTCGGGGTTCACAGAGAGGAGATGGAGGAAGAGGAGGGATATATAGAGCTCAGCGGGTAACTTAGCCATAGCAGGAGTGTGTAACGCACAATTTTACATGCTTACGGGCTTGGATTGATGGTAGCACAGGTTTAAAAGGCATCAAAAAGTCACAAACTCAGAAGAAAAGAGGTAAGGACTGAAGGGGCTGAAGCTTGAGAAATTGGAACCAAGAATGAGGTTTGAAAAAGACAGCAAAGAGTTAATTGTGAGCGTGACTTTATCTTAAACCAGTGGTAGTCTGATAATCTGCCTGGAAGCTGTGTGTAATTGATTCTTCTGCATATAGCCTTCAATGATTGCTCTGACTTTGCTGTAAAGCTGTGGGTAAACTCGACATTAAAAATGTATTCTGCCATGTCAATATTAACACTCCCAGTATATGCATATGCTTAAATAACATTATTACTCTATGCATGCTCTTACTGCGAGAGCCAAACGTGAGTGTGGGTGCCAACTTTTTCAATTAAAGTCAGATTATACTAATGCAGCCGATTATAGCTGCGGGTGCTGTGAAAATCTCTGCAGATCTAATGCATCACCTGTGTGTGAAGACTCTCAGAGAGGCTCCTTTGTTTAATACAGTGTTGTGAATGACATAGATGACTGCAGTTACAGTATACCATGTTAATTAAGTGAACTGAATCGATTGGAACAATTAATAATCATATAGTCATTTTGTCAAGCTGGTATTGAGTCTCAGCTGGACCTATAGATCAGAGGCACTTTACATGGGCCGTGCCTCCATGTCTCTATAGGGAAAGCGCCATCACTCACAGAATAGTCTACGCCCACTTGTGTCTTTTATATGTGTGCATGTTTGTGTTCATCCATTCATGCTTACATGTCTGCATATGTGTCTTTTTTTTCCCATAGTGTTTACTAACATGTCTCTTAGCTCAACGGGCCGGAAAGCCTGCAGGGTGGATGTGATGTATGTAAAGAGATGGAGCAGGTCTTTATGTGTGCTTGGTGATGCTGCAAGAATGAGTCCCTGTGGGAAAAAAAAAACTTACCAGGGGCTTCAGGAGGGGGTGGGTGGGTGTTTCCATTCTGAGGTTCTGTAGGAGGAACTCCAACCTCAGCTATCGTGCGAGGTATGCAAGCACAAACATATGCACACACGGCTGTTTGGGATCCCAGACATACAAAGCAGAACAGCTAAGAATGTGTTGCATATAATCATGTCACACATACACACACATACAGTAGCACCAGCATTAGCAGCAGGCTAACAGGGATGTGCTAACATTCAGGGAACTGAATACCTCTGGGATTTATTCTTGCTGTGACATTATGTGAGATCTGAGTGTATGCTTGTGTGTGTGTGTGTGTGTGTGTGTGTGTGTGTTTGTGTAGGTTTATGAACTATCTTCAGTTCATTTCAAGCGAGAGAGAAAGAGAGAGGAAGGGAAAGCAACACCAGCAGCAGCATCACGCCATCCCTGTTGTGGTCACCTTGAGCTGCTCACACACTACCTGAAAGAAAGAGAAGACATACTGTGCATAAAAAGCATCCACTGTTATTTGATATATATATATATTGAAGATGAGAGAGAGGGAGAAGCGAAGAACAGAGAGAAAAGAGAGCCTCAAAAGTCTGTGTTTTGTCTTTACTCTTGCAGTGGATGAATAAACCACACCAAGGCCACCACAGAAAAATGAACATGATTAATAATGTATGTTATATAAATTAGCCACATTCCCTTAAAAAATACAAAAAAAGTTTTTAAAACTACGTTTTTGTCACAGTCAAATATATAAATGATAATGTTTCAAGATGGTTCAAAAGAGTGAGAGTTGAGGAACCGAAGAGTGGTTACAGACACATTTTAGCCATGCATGCTAGCCATGTTAGCAAATATTAATATGCTAATATGCTAAACTAACATGGTTAACATTACACCTGCTAAACATTACACCTGCTAAACATCAGCATGTTAGCATTGTCATTGTGAGCATGTTAGCATTTAGCTCAAAGCACTGCTGTGCCTGAGAACAGTCTCCCAGAGCAGCTAGCGTGGCTGTCGACTCTTAGTCTTGTTAAATGATTGCAGTGTTTTACATTACTATGCTCCCTCCTAATTCTTCCACACCTTAGTCAGTATAATAAGCAGCATTGATGTTTATTCCTGACGGTAACTGCTCTTATTATTGCACCTTGTGCTGTATCTTCTGGTTTATTAGCTAACCCTGTGCATGTGTACTTTTATTCATTTTCTCTTATTTATATATAATGCTATTCTGGGTCTATTTCCTTATCATTAGTTCTCTTGTACTTGGTGGAAATTCCATTAGCACTTTGAGGACATTTTTTACTTTCTTTCCCTTTGGTCACGAAGGAAATATATAACAGTATAAGACCATAGGCTAGCTGTAATTAATTTACCGACTGCTGAAGGGAGATTCTGTCTCTTTGCTACCTCCTGCCTTTGAGGTAGGAAGTACATTTTTTTCTTTGCAGACATAACTTTGCGTTTTTGCTGATGAATATGTTTTTGGATATTCTTTAACATTTAAGTTGTCATGACACTGCTCTTTTGGTCAGGTATCTCTGCTCTGCTGAACGACATTTCTCATCCCATGGGGGCATATTTTCATTAAATAAAGCTAAAAAAAAAAAAAAGGATACTGATACATAAATGGAAATGACTTCCAGTCACTGTAGCTACAATAAAAATGAGATAAGCTCTAGGTCCCCACAGTGTTTAGAGTGAGTAACCTGCAGGAAGTTAATGGCAGAGTCCTCCAGATGTCAACCAGGAGAGTTTGGAGGAAGATGACAGGCTGCGGGGATTATATCTCTCCATTGGTTTAAGTCACTCAGCCCTTGATTTTACAGACGGCACTAGTCAGAGAAAATTACCTTGTTGGCTGAATCTCAGGCTCAAAACTGTCCACTGTTGTCAGAGATGTACTTACACTGATTTTCTGGAGTTGGCTGGAACTGCTATTTTCAAACCACTCATGGATGAGAGTGCCGATGTACAGTTGCTTAATCAACAGCTTGCTGACAATCCCAACAGCCGAACGCCAGAAACCTTCTTCCTTGAAATTTATGACCCACGTGCCAGTCTGCCACTGCATTGCAGAGGAGAAAGACAGTTGAGATTGTATACAGTGGTTCTCTCTGCTCTCCCTTGTAGCTGGCATTCAAGTCGGATGAAGTGTGTAACTCTGCTTCACCCAGTTGGGGTCCAAATGCAAATTTTGCGCTTCGATTGAGCCAAAATTTGCTCCCCTCCTCATTGCTTTTTTCACCCCTGGAGCAGATTGGAATTCTCTCAGCTCTATCGCACACGGGGTGTACAAAGGTAGAAATGCATGCATGAAGGTAGAAATGCATGCATGAACGCACAACACACACTCACATGGACATACACACAACACGCTGTCTTAATATGTCACTTCAGGCCAAATAACAGCAGGAGCGGATCCCTACGTACAGACTTTAGCTGAGTACACACACATACACACGGATCACAGAAACAGGAAAGCAACATCTTCACACTTGCAACTGCCCACTCTCAATTAAAATCACCGTAAGCGCTTGGAAAGCCCTCGATCAATTCACAATTACCAAGTACATTTAGCTACTGTACCCTTGAAAATGCACATCGACCCCCGATCAATAAAACCACACATGAACACACTTACACTCACACACTCCTTTCAGCCAGGTGTGCTCCCACATCCCTCTGCTCCAGGGTTGTATGATTTACTGGTGTAATGGTGAACAGTAGATGCCGGTGCAGCAAGCGGATCAAAGCACTGATCAAACACTCTCTGGTATATTGTATGCTCGTTCTCTCCAGCATCCTCTCCTCTCTCCTCGGCTATACCAACACTGGGGTTAACATCACTCCAACACGGCTCCCTCTCCTTTCTACAGTATGCTAGCTCCTGTTTTTTTTCTTCTTAATTGTAGTGTATGGCTCTACATGAGCAGGAGGACGGTCATACTATATAATGCAAAAAGACATTCCCTTGCACGTCAACCTGGGTATTGTACATATCCACTGTTTGTGTGCCGTTATGTCCTCTTGTGTGCATCAACACACATCCCTCCATGCTGAAAAATCCGTGTGCATTGTAAAAAAAAAAAAACTGTTACACCCCGCCCGTGTGGTGTTAAACAGGGTTCAATTTATGCCATTTCAGATTTTAATAGCCCCTCACTATTTGCTCAATAATTACTTCCCATTCCTTATGCATGGAGGTCTCTCAAGGGTTATTTGGTGCATCTCTAAACCTAAAGGTATGCAGTAGTATGCCTTAAGAACATTAAATGTTGAAATTGAAGATTCTAATAAACTTTTACTCTCATGATTGTTATTCTGATGCTAATTACTCATTCTCATTACTCAAACTCAGCTAATTGCATCCCTAGAAGTATCTTCTTTTCTTTTCTTTCCTTTTTTTTTTTTTCTTTTTTTTTACTGTAGTCATAATACTGATTTCTGGCGTGACAGCCTTGTCTACTCAGTGATGAATATTCTCATGCTGGCACTTTTTCAGAGATGCTGCCAGTGCCTCAGGATCAGAAATGTTTTGGTGTTTTACAATCAATCACCAAATCATCAACCACATACATCATATTCTTGTAGTCTGAGCTGTTTTTTTTTTCTGGTTGTCTAGTTTAAAGTAATTATTTTAGTTGTTTAATCAGTCACAGATGTTACATTATGTGCATGAATCTGCACACTTACACCCAACCCCCTCTCATGACATTAAATAAGCACATGAGTGACCAGGAGATTGAACTGGTCTCTATAAATACCCAACAAATCAGCACAAAATTACATATTCTAAACACAGTAGTGTTTACTTTGCACCTAAGCTGATTCATCACATTGCTTTTCATCACATTGCGTGTTGGTCAGCGGTGCATCAGTTTTGAGGGGTGTAGCTCTTAAGCACTGCACTGAGCAGCAGAGCAGCTGCTGAGAGGGCGATACATCATTAAAAAAAAATGCAATTGTTTTTGTTTTGTGGCCAGGCTGCCTCTGGACCTTGAAATGCCGTTATCTTGATTACAAATCTGGCCATAACATTAATTCAGCTTCACCCGGAAACTTAAGCCTGTCTGTCTGTCACCTGAAAGAGAAATGGAAAGCAAGGAGCGGGAGAAATGAGGGGAGTCTGAAAAATAACTATGTTAATGGCTCGATAGCAGAGAGAGAGATTGAGTGAGAAAGGTGAGGCAGGGCAGACTTTGATGGAAAATGAGAGATGAGAGAGAACCGAGTTAATAGATCTTCAGCGCAAATAATATTTGCCAGTAGTGACAGGCCGTCAGAAGTACACTGCATATCATTAAATCCACATACCATTCTGCTGCCCTGATTTTAAATTACAAAATAAATTGGTATTCAGCTGCGTGTGCTCTGTTCCCCTCTTAAACCCACTGTACCCTCCACACATGTACACTGCAGGGACTTATTTGCATAATCAATAGTTTTTAATTCAAGAGTTTGGTTTCTTGTAAACTTTCAGCATCCAAAGAACTTTGTTCTTAATTCGTCCAGAGCTACTGCAATAGATCATGTTGACATTAATGCAAGGCTTGAATAATAATTAATTACCCATAAACCTAATAAACATGTTAAATTCCATGAGGCGCATGCCGGGGATGTTAACTCACTAAACAGATTGTACTGAGCGTGTGCATATCTGATGTTCATAGCTTTTATTGTGTTTCAAAATGGCATTGAATGGCTGCTTTTCTGGCGTTAGCCTTGTGCTGTATTCTTGTAAAGCATTTAGCAGATGCAGAGGAGAGCAAATTGGCTTTGATCTGTGGTTAGTCACAATTTTTTTTATCGTCCTCACTTTCCCTCTTTGTCCAAACTGCAGACATTAATGGAGTCCCAATACTAGATTCTGGACAGTTTTCATTTCCTCGCTTCAAGCCTGTGTGGCTGTGTTCCATCCAGCAGCGCTGACCACAGGAGCAGAGGTATTGATTTGTTGTTGAACTGGTCAAATGTAGCTTGTGGCTAAAAGTTGACTACAGCTGAAACTACTAATCGATCGATTCATTAGTCGATCGACAGAAAATTAATCTGCAACTATTTTTGATGAATTAATCGGTTCAGTATGTTTCATTCTCTGTCTGATTTGCTGCTTTTCTCTGTTTTAAATCATTGTAAATTCATTTTCTTTGGGTTTTGGACAGTTGGTTAGAAAAAACATACAATTTGAAGATCTTACCTTAGGCTCTGGGAAGCTGTAATGGGCTTTTGTACTATTTTCTGACATATTATTTACAAAGCAGTAGGAATCAGTAGATTAATGGATGATGTAAAATAATTATTGCAACCTTGAAGTTGACCACCACCAAACTATAATCACAGAATTGTAATGTGCATATTGGACAAGGTATGTTTAATTGAGTGACCGACCTTGTTAAATAAATAAACGTTTGTGGTTTTGCCTTGACTTGAAGATGAAAGCGTGAATGTTAATGGGTTGAACTTCAGTATTAAATGAAATATGGATCATTTGATAGGAAAGGTGCCCTAAGCCAACACTGTGTGTGTGTGTGTGTGTGTGTGAGAGAGAGAGAGAGAGAGAGAGAGAGAGAGAGAGCGAGAGAGAGAGAGAGAGAGAGAGAGAGAGAGAGAGAGAGAGCTTCTTCTGCTTTCCTCTTAAACACTGTCCTTGTCCAAAATCAATTAACTCTGTCGGTTTGAATGTTAAACAGTAAGAATTAGTAGGTTTAACTATAAATGCTCATTAACATTACAAATTTCTATAACTCAAAAGAGCACTTTCTTAATATAGACTGAATACTATTATCTCTCTAATGAGCTAACTGTACCTCACTGGCACCTGGATGACCCACATGTATCTACAGTCATGGCTGCTAGATGAGCACAGGTTTTCATGTCTCATTAAGAGAGATGTGAGTTAATGTGAAGGGATGCCAGGCATGAAATCCCCCCCCCCCCATGTCCTTGGATATATGTGTACATTCGCCCACTCATTTAATTAAACGGCCGGAGCTAGCCGCCATAACTGGGCTGTTCATTAAACCTGTATCACAGACACAGAGAGGCAAAATGGAACCTGATCTTAATCAGAACAGAAGGAAATGATTTCCAGATGGCGTCTTTGAGTTATTGAGATATAAATGTATGCTATACTTGCTCTGTTTTGGGTGTGTATATAATGTTTTGGATCTTTTCTGAACCCGATGCTACAGCTGAGACAGGAAGAGTCTCTTTTATGTTGCTCTGAGGTTTGTTTAAATTGTTTTAATTTGATTTGGGGCCAACTTTTCCCAGCAGCTGTGACCTTGATCATCTTGGTATATAACTGTGTGTATGTCAGTATCTACAGTATGCATGTGCCAGCCACTACCCTTCAACCCTCACACCCACCCAGCTCCCCCGCCGATTCTCACATGACAGTGTATATGAAATGGTTTGTTCGTCTTCTTAATATGCTGCATCTAATGATGCATGTGAAAAGCAATCAGTGAGGCAACAGAGGCTCTGCTTGAGGAGCAGCGTTAATAACTTAGGGAAGAGGGAGATTGCAATGCCCCCGCTGGCTCCACAGACAGACACACGTACACATATTACACACAGGAAATTCACAACATGCTGCATTCAGCACTTGGTTTTGCTATACACTTCATTTTCCATATAAGACTTGGTGGTTTAGTTGAGGTTGAGTTGCCTACACACATCTTTTGTGCACAGGGGGCTGTTTCTCTGCATTACATGTGTCCCCCCCCCCCCCCCCCACACCACAGACGGCTCCATGGATTCATCGATACACAGCACAGTTAGGCTACTAATATCTCCGAGCCATGGTCGGCGCCATAGATTCTAACTTGCACAAACCTCAGACAGATAAAGGATCAATGAGTCAGGCAGACTAGACTAACATATTCAACTAAACAACCCCTCTGCTACTTGGGCATGGAGAGGGGGGATGGCAGGTTAACAAGGGTGATGCATTTGGTCATTTTGCTAACCAGGGGGGTGGAATCCCCCCTCATCCCCCATAAAATTGACTACTGTCTGCAAAAACTGTACTGCTCTGTAAGTGTGTATCAGTGAGAGCAGCGTACACTGTAACCTGGCTGTGTGTAGTGTATAGAGGAGCAGCTTAAATAATTTACTCACTGCCCATCCAAGCTGAACCCACTTTTACTTTTCCACTTTTTGCAAGCAGCAACAGCTCGATCTCTTCATCTTAGCCCCCCCCCCCCCCATTCACACCTAACGACAACTGATGGGTGATAGCATAAACATGGGTTAGGCGCTCTTCCTTGTTGTGTATTATTTTAAATATAATTGACACGAGTGCAATATGGACTGATGATAAAAGGTTCATGATATAAATGCAAAACATTACATAATTTATTGTAGCTTCTATCCATGGTGCATTGCTCAGTCAGCACAAACCCTGCAGAGGAAAAACCCATGTACATAATTTATGTGAACAGTTGAGTACAAGCCTCGGATAGCAAAGCTGCTTTGCTGGGTAAAACACTGATTAACAAACTATATTATCCAGTCTCTCTTTTTCTTTTTATCAGTCATTGAATATCAACATTTACCTGATAACTTAATTGTGCTGTAATGAGCCAAATATCAGTGAATTCATATAAAATGATGCGCAATCAGTTGTATGCAGCTGTTGGAATGTCAAAGTCAACTGTGACTTTGGATTTTATTTGAATTTTAAACAAGCTTTGGTTCAAGTATTTCAGTCTATAATCCTAATAGTTCATTAGTCTGAACAATTCTCTGAGGCGTTAAGATTAGTGAGACTGCGCTGCTCTTTAGTGCTCCTTCACTGCTGTAGTTTTAAACTGTAATTTTTGGACTGAAGCCCAAACAGCTTTCCAGTATGACCGTGGAGGCTTTTTCATTAATGCTGTTTTTCCTCTCAGGCTAGTTTGTGTGTGCTGAACATCAGATCTCCACAAAGATCCACAACTCAGCTCTATTAATGCCAATTTCCTATCATCATCCTCATCCTCATAGTGCTGTCCCTGCCTAAATTAACAAAAATACAATGCTTTTTTTTTGTTTGAGGATGTAGTAGACGTGCATGCTGTGCTCTTCTCAGCTGTGTTTTGACTGATGTAGGCAAACAAGGCACGACAGGTCCTCCCAAATTGAAATGTCAGCCATCACGTTAATTCCACTGAATCAGTATAAGAGATAGAGATAGAGAGAGAGACAGAAACGGGGAGCGGGGAAGTGTTTTCACCCAACCCATGACCCCTTCTGCCCTCCCCCCTTCTTGTTTCAATATCCCCTCCTTTTAATTTTTAATTTACCACAGCATCTCCAATTATTCCGCATCGCCGTCTTTCTCCGTTTTCACGTTCTACCTCTCAACCAGACTCTCACCACCCTCTCACTCTCTCTCCCCCTCCCCCTCCTGTCCTCTCTCTCTCTCTCTCCCTCTCTCTCTCGGTTTCAGTGAGATGAAGCAGGAGCTGGCGGAGGAAGGCAGCAGATGCTCCATCCTCTCCAAGCAGCACCGCTTCAACGAGCACTGCTGTATCCGCTGCTGCGCGCCCTTCACCTTCCTGCTCAACCCCAAGCGCCAGTGCCTGGACTGCCAGTACAACGTCTGCAAGACCTGCTGCACCTACAACAAGAGGGAGAAAGCCTGGCTCTGCTCTGCATGCCAGAAGGGCAGGTTAGTGTTTTCACACACAGTCACATACACACCGGCGGCAGAGACGCGAGAGATTAGAGTAATGACAGAGGAATGAATGGGGACGAGAGATACAAGAGAAGCTGTACATTGGTAAATTGGAGGACACTGAAGTAGGGGGGAAATTGGGATGGAGAAAAAAGAAATAGAGGGCATTGATGGGGGGAAATTAAGGGATTGAGGGAGGAAGAGTGCTGAGGGAATATGGGCACTGAAGGAGGCAGATGTGAGGGAAAAAGTGAATGAATGAGAGGGAACGCAGGACTTTGACGGAGTCAGCGCTGCAAGGATGGGTGTTTTTAGGATTTTGTTTGATTTATGTTTTGGACTCTTATATTCATTTCTAATGGATAATAATTGTTTTCAGCTTTTGTTTCCCTGCCTTGTTAACATTCCTGTTAGTTGTACAGCAAAGGATGGAGAAGATGGGTCCATTAAAGCACATGTTAATGGAAAGGGAGGGTAGAAGAGGGGAGGAAAATTAGGGAAATGTGTAGTCTAAGTAATATGTGTGAAAAGAAAATATGTACACTGCTGGAAAAAGACACAGGCAGATGCAGACACAGCAGGGCAGGGAAGATGAATAATCATGCATGTATCAGTTTTTTTCCACATATTTTTGCCATACAACTCCAATTTTCTGGGAAATGTTTGCTTTCTTGATGTTTTTTTTATTTCCTTCTGCTTGTTTTGAGTCCCCAAATCACATCCCTGCTGACAAACTAGAAATCAGAGTTTCAGAGAGAAGAAGACGAGAACGTACATTTATGATTTATAGAACAAGAGAAAACAATCTGAGGAGGAGAGGAGGCAGGGGAACCCGCTACAGCTGGTTGTATTTGAATTTGTTACAGAACTGTGTGTGTGTGTGTGTGTGTGTGTGTGTGTGTGTGTGTGTGTGTGTGTGCATATGTGTCCGTTAACGCTGTTTATACATGTCTGTCTGTCCAAAGCCTTGGGAGTTGTTCTAGTGCCCCGACTCACCATTGGATAAATATTAAGCTCTATCTGTCTGGGCAGCAAGGGTGGGGTGTTGTAAATACTACAACACTGGAGTGTGTGAGTCAGTCTCTGTGATGGATTCATGGCTAAATCAGTTGTGAGCTTGCATGATATATATACATATGACTGTAATGTGTCTTCGTAAGGGCCTATATGTGGCATTGCCATTGCTTTTAGTCAGATTGTCATTGTGTTTTTTTTTTCCCACCTGAGCTTCTGCTTTTGGTGCTGATGTCTTCCTAAAAGATATAATATAATACTCCACAGGTCCTTGGGTGTGATTTTGAACCTTTGTTGTGATATTTAGAGTGCAATATCACAAGGGAGACAGCAAAAACGCAGAGATGCAGGTGTGTTGGTGGTGCTGCCTGTTTGTGTGTGTTAAGGTGGAGGTGGACACGATTGCAGAGCATGACAAAGCTGTCCAAAAATGTGTTGCCCCTCCACTTGGCCTTATTTCTTCCCCTCAATCCCGTAGCTCCGTCTCTTTTTTGTCTTTCATTGATTTTTGCTGGACGGTGTATTGAGTTAGACCCGCTGCCCCGAGTCCTGGTGTATGAGACAGGAGGGTGGAGTGGGAGCAGGAGCGACAGCAAAGAGGAGGAGGAGGAGGAGGAAAAGGGATGATGGCAGTCAAAAGAGGTGGCAAGGTTTGCATCGATCATCTCTTCCCTCACACTCTCCTCCGTTCCTCTCCCTCTATCCTTCTCAGCGTGTCTCTGCCTGGGGCTCAGTAATGTTCTCATTAGGGGTTTAGACTGAGTCACAGATGGGCCTGATGTCACAACATTGCCGTCTACCAGCTACATATAAATACAGCACTTTTCATTAGCGCATTAAAAGGGCTTAAATCTGGTTTTAGCATGAATTACTCTCTCTCCGGGTGGAGTCGTGTCATTTGGAACAGTGATTTACAGCTTGCACAAGTGTTGAGCTTGAGGCTAGAGGAGCCCGAAACATTATTTTGGAAATAGCTATTAGTCTACTGTTGGAGTGGATCATTGCAAAGAAAAGGCATTGATTTGATGTTAAATAGACTGTGTAACTGTTGGGAAATAACTACAGCGGGGAGGTGATGCTTTCTAAAAGAAGAGGATCTGTTTAAAGAGGTGTCATTGTGCAGTAAATACAATGCTAATTAAATCATTTTTTCTTGTCATTTGCATGTCATTTCCAATATTTTTAAGAGAGAATACATAAGATGAAATACAGCATCAGTCAAAGTCAAGTAAAAAATTACAATTTGAAAAGAAAGTACCATATTCATTCATAATAAATCAGCTTATCAGTATCTTCTCCTCTTGAATGTCAGTGGTTTTTTTTTGCTCTTTTTGAACCATTTCTGAGGGAATTCTGCTGAATCTAAATGCAAAATCAAATCGCAAAGAGAACAGACCGCCAAATGGTCTCGCTCGCATGCACCGGCTGTCCATCAACATTCACAGTGGCGCGGCCGCGCTGCTCGCAAGTGCGATCCATCTACGGAAAGCAGATTTGTAATCATCGCACACATGGACACACTCGGAGGCTAAAGTCACCCACTCACACATGGATACACATAAGAATATATGCATGTACATCCAGGCAGACACATGCCTGCAAGCAAACAAACATGTGAGCATGTGCGTTGATTATATGTTGGTTAATTACATTTATGAGCAGCTGTAGTTGAGATGGACACAGTCATCGATTGGTTGCATGCTTCAGTTTTTGTCAGCTGATATGAGATGTTTGTTGATGACAGATGGTATATAAAAAAGAAAAGACTTAGTGAATCAGCAGCTTCGTCATCGCACCTTCCTAGGCTTGTAAAACACACACACACACACACACACACACACACACACACACACACACACACACACACACACGCTCATACACATTCACCAAACACAGCTTTCCCTTCAGAGCGAGTGGGACAAGCATGACCACTTGCAGTCTGGTAGAATTAACAGCATCCTCAGCCCACAAGGAGCATACACAAACACACACACACACACTCACACACATACCACACACTGATGATTCGATGAAAGAAGTCTAAACATTTTTAGTGGAAACTGAAAAGTAATTTTTTCTTGTTTTGGCTCCACAGCCAAAGCAGTGGGGAGAATGTTAAAGGGGAGGAAATGAAGAGAGATGAAGGTCAAGAGAGAGGGGAAGAGGGGGAGGGCAGGAGGATGAAAAAGATTAAAGAGGGAATGACAGAAGAGGAAAGTATTTGTCCCAATACAGTCCTCAGGCCATAGGATGATGTACCTATATATATACAGTGTGCGTGCGCGCGCGCGCGCGCACTGAAATAGCAATACAGTAAAGTGACAAACTGTTCTTACCACTTTATGGCTTTCATAATCTCATCCTAAAGCATGACTGCGAGGAGATTATAGCATCTGCTGCAGACCTATACTGTACTGTACTTATGCACAAACACACACAAACAGGAGAGGCTTACACACAAGCACATGCACATTATATACCCAAGTGCACACACACTTACTGGGCATTTTAATTCAATTGAATTACCTTTTTTGGCATTAAATTCCTTTTTAAAATATTTTAATCATGGTGACTTAATTCTCCATGCATGGAAGCACATCATTGTACTGTGGATAAGTGTTTGCATTACAAACAGTCTGTGAACACACATGCAAACACAAACACTGAGCCGCACACACCTCTCTATCTACATAAAAACACACACATGCGCACACACTGCTGCGGTTATAGTGCCACATTAGCAGTCTGTCGTTTTTTAAATGTGAGTCTGAGCGAGCTCTGGAGCTGTCATGGTGGTGTAACCACATAGCTGACAGACAGCTGCGCACACACACACACACACACACACACACACACACACAGGTTCTCTGTGATGGGGCTGCCTTCTTCTAAAGGCCAATCAGAAGCGGATGGCTCGGTGGCCTCAGGACATGAGCTAATAAGCACGTACAAACACTTTCTAGTTGTAGTAGGAGCTACCACAGAAATGCACACACTCACATTTACAGATATCACATGCATGTCACATCCATTTATTGTTACAATAGAAGCTCCTGTCACTTTCTCAGAGACTGTGGATGCAGGAGGTGTTGCTGTTTGTTTTCACCTGTAAGGAGAAGTGAATGGGTGGTTATCAACATGTCCGTATGTCACCAGACAAACTGTCAGTCACAAAGCAGTATGTTCAGTAAGTGATAATCCACCGAGATGTACCGGTTCTGGTGTGATCAGGTGTAAATCCTGCTTTTTTTATAGCATAAAAACTCATCTGTTCAGTGTGCATCAGCAGCTGTGAAATGTGAAATGTGAAAAGGCAATTTTGTAGTTTTCCATTAATTTAATATATGACATTTGACATCTTGAGGCTATTTCTTCCCCCTTTTTCACCCTTGTCTTCATTTAAGTGATTGATATTGTAGATGTTTTATTGCTTGAATGAATCAACTTGTGGCTACATGCTGCTGTTTTGTTGCTGTCCACAAAATGTAATAATGAAATCCTTTGACACTTAAGGAAAATAGACCCTATAACTCTTTAAGTGATTTTTTTAAAACAGGCTGACAAAGCCAGAATCCTTCTTGGTATTCTATAACAGGTTGAGTTATGTACAACTTTGCCTTGCTTTTATAGAGTTTCTACCACATTTACTTGTTAATACACAGTATTGAGAGGCAGAAAATGAACCTAACGATATTTTCCTAGCACTGCATAGTTTCTATGAGCCCTCACCTGTTTCTGTTCCATTCACCTGCCTCCATGTTAAGACCTCCATACAAAGCTGTGCATTTATGTATATTTTGTGCATATGGATATTTATTTAACATTTCAAAATGATCCCACAACAATAGTAGTCAATGTGTGTTTATAAAGACACCAGTGCTATAAACTCCATGAACTCTCTCTTGCTGCTGCCAGACAAGCACCTGCAGCTAGGAGAGGCAGAGAGTCACAGTGTGATCTTTTTCTGTCCTCCTTGCAGGGGTATTTTTATCAGTGAGCAAGACTAGTCTTAGACAGGGAGGGTCTGCCCTACAGCACCAGGCTGCAGATGAAATGTGTGTACACCGCCACCGACATCTCGGCTTTAATAAGGCATTTACATGTCTGTGTCTGTTTGTGTCTTGCCGCTTGTTTGCTCTGTGTTTTTGTTGGGGTTTTTTAGCAGCTGGATGCACAATGGATCGCAGGACATATTCTTATGTGTTTTCCCCAATACAGAGCCAAAACAGCAAGCCGCAAGCCTCAATAGATGAAGAATGGAAGCCATTCGTCACACTGTAGCACTATCAATTTGCAGCGGGAAACACAGTATAAACACAGTTAAATCACACAGGACAACATTAGTGGCAAAGAAAGTTGATGTGTGTAGCCATATTTCATGCTGCAGTCACAGCTACCTACGTGTTACTGTGCTCAGCATTTCTAAAGAACTATTTCATTCCAATCAGCACACAAAATTGACTAAATCGGGTGTCTGAACATTCCCGTACTTGATACCCAGGAAGCTTTTCATCAATTGAAACAGTTTGAAGAACGTAGAGTGCAGCTGAACCAACTTTCAAACCCCTCATCTCTATGAGCTGCAGGCACAGGAAGGAGAGCCACTAATCACCCTCTCTCCTTCCATCTCCGCGGCCTTGTCTCGTGTCCAACCCAGCTGACACAGGAGCCACCGGTCGATCGTAACTCTTGATGGTGATTTGCACTTTATACACAGTCACACACACACGGAGAATCCCGCAAGTTGCACACACAGCACACTGGTGATTTAGGTTCAGACATCTCCTGGTGGTCCCAACTTAGCTTTGACTAAGATCTATTTAGGTAACTTGGTCTCATTAAATGAAACATAGCCTAAATCAGAAACCATGCTTAAATTTTACTCAATGCAATTTGTGCATTTCCTTTAAAACTAATTACTGCTGAGATTTCAGCCTTGAAGCAATCTTGGTGTGTGCGCAGTACCTATCTGTGTGTGTCTATACCGTGTTGTGTATCTGTGTGTACTGTATGAGTGTGTGTGGATTCCTGCAATGTAGCCGCTCCCCGTTGTGTAACCCCTTGTGTCCCATGAAAGCATTTTTTTCTGTAGGGGTTGAGGTTTTAATAGCAGGTGATAAATCAGTGCTATCCAGGTAAACACGTGAGCACGCACACACGCACAGAGCTAGACACGCACACAAAAAGAACCTTGAATGTTCCCTCTTGTTGGTGTGTTAATTTCTGTCAGTCATGTGAATACCGCTGTGTGTTATTTTGCATACTATATTGCTCTGAGTCATTAATGCCTCTCTGACTTCACGGGTCGGCCTCCAGCTCCCAGGCCTCCTCCATGTGTGTGTGTAGGTGGGTGAGACAATCAGTTACACCTCTGATCTGAGCACCACTCCAGGTCCAGTTGTGAAGCCAGTTATAGCAAAACAGCACAGCCTGCAGTTCCTGTGACATGTACCTGCAGGTTTGTTCGGGTAATTCCCGTCATTTCATGATTGAGGATTGAGCGCTCCACGTGAACGGGGTCATTTGTGGCTCACAGTGCTCACGCAGCAGGTGACTGGAAATCTCATGATTCCTAAATCGGTTTATGCAGTAAGTTGGCTAGTAGATCAGAAGAGAAGCTTGTTGATCCTTGTTGTTTTTATTGTGGGTTAGTGGGATTGGAGACAGAAACTGTTTGCCACAGAGTGGAGCAGGATGCAGGTAACACCCAAAAACACTTCCACTCTGCAGCTTGTGGTGGCCTAACACCCAGTAATGCTGCTTTGTAGTTGTGCATCTGTCCATTGTGTGTTGCATTCAAGGGTCAAAATCTCTTTTGCTTTGAGCCTAATTCCTTTCTAGATGGGTGGTGTTAGTGAGTGCCAGAGAGTTTAGAAAGTTACAAATTGGCAAATTTATTTCAATTATCTTAAGTCAGTTAACCAGGTGGGTGGCTGACATTAGCCATTGCTCTGTGATTTGAGCACTCATACATTGCTTCTTGTCGTGACTTGAATCATGAAGTAGGCTAATGTACAGTGCCAGTCTGGTCATTTGCTGTCACCACAACTGGCTATAATGTGGGATGAACACTGAGCTGAGCAGGTCTACTGGGAATCATTGCTAACATTAACAAGCTAGCTAGCTTGCTTGTTTCCAGTATCCGAGTGAAATAACACGATGGGTTGTTCAAAATGTTGAATGTTGTAAAGGGACAGACGTCTTAAATCAACATTTGTGGGGTTATACAGGGCTATGACGTGCCCCAGTCGGGCCTGAAACTTAAACACTGTTTTCCTCAAATATGTCCAGAAATGTTTTTTGTCCTATTTTGAGAAATGGAAAAACAGGCTCATTATCTACAGAATCATTATAGTTTATATTTCCTCGCACAAAAAATTAGATGAATTCAAATTTCAGTTGGACTAAAACAAGCCAATTATATTCTCCAAGAAGGTCATAACAGACTTTAGGGATTTATTTGCAGCTACTGTTTATTTGCAGCGCTGGTGCATTGCTGCTGGTAAAGAACCTAAGTCAGTTATGTTTCAATCACGGCATCTGGTCATGACTTTTAATCCATCTACAAACATTTACAAAAGAAAGGCCCTGTAGCTCAGTAACCACTGCACACTGATTTACTCAAATAGAATTCTGTATTGAATCTCTATTCCCTCTGAATCCTCCCCTCCCCACACTATTGGCTCTGGACTACAGCGGCTGGTTCTGCAGATGTGATCTATCAAAAACATCTCCAGTGTGGGAGGCGCCCCACAGCGCAGCCAGTCATGTCTCATATCCTGGTAGGCTGGCAGGAGAGGATGTGAGCAGCATGATTGGCATATGAAGTATCTGCTTTCTGCTGATTAAGAATTAAGTTTGATGTCTTTCACTAAACTTTTAAGATCACCATTGCTTTTTGTCCTCCTCCTTTTCTCTGTATCTTTTCTCTGTATGAATTTGGCCTGAAATGATAGAAACCGCTCTAAGATGCTGGATGAATAGTAATCTTTCTTCCCCTCTTCTAACTTCACCCCTCACTTATTTTCTCACTCTCTTGTGCCTTCATCCCTCCCTCAGGCAGATCACGCCGTCTGATCTCCTGCCACAGTGAACTCTCTGTAGCATAAAAGAAATAAGATATTGGCACCGCAGGACTTTCATACTCATTGCACATTCCTCGCCTGTCAACCCAAGATGAAAGTGAAATATTAGTAAAAGAGTAGAAATATTTTTTCCACTATCCTAGTATTTCCATACTGTTAATAATGGTGAAAATAATAATAGTTGTATTTATAGAGCACTTTTCAAGCAATAAGCACAAAGTGCTTTCCAAAGTTAGGAAATTTACAGGGCATACATAAGCAGATTTAAGAACAAACATATAATGTAAAACATATTAAAAAACAAATATTAAAGCCAGAGCCAAACATAAATTAGAATTAGTTTTGGCTGCATGTTTTTAAATAAAATGTCTTTGAAGCATATGCACATGCATGCTGAGAAATATAATACACACATCTCACACACATGGACTTTGTGGGCTTAATGTTCTGGGAAATAGAGCCAGTGTAAATGAATAACAATTAGCTGAATATGCTAATGTCAGTATCCCACTTTCCCTGTACTGCTGGAGTTCTGAGGGACTTCACATGATGTGTATGTGCACGCCCTTATTGCTCTCTCTCTCTCTCTCTGCTGCATATCAATGGCTGTGCATTGCTCCAGGCCTCTGTCTCATTGCACCTCCTCTTCCATTTTTCAGCACTTTAAATGAGGCTTAGCCGGTGCTTCGCTGCAGAGCTGACTGCACTCCGCTCACCTGGTTTAGTCATGATTTCCCACCTGAGCGAGGAGTGTTGTTTGATCTCATTTGTTTAAAATCATCTGATGTTATTAAGTCTGTACCTCCTGGGCTTCTGGGACCAGCAGGTTGGTGCTGGCCGGCTCCCTGTGTGCTTGTCTTTCTGCCCCTGTGGTCAGCACTGAGAGTTCAGTCTGGAAACTTCCTGCATATTTTTCTTGCCTTAGTCCTGCTATATTTTATAAATAATTGTGTTTTCTGCCATTTGCTGTGGCAATTTAGCTAAGGAGGTGAGTTTTTTTCAGTTAATTAGTTAACTTAAATTAATCAATATATTCATACATTTTTCACAGAACCATCTGTTTGGTGGAGTAAATACAGAAATAATACAGAAAGTCGAACATTTGGAGACTCTCCATATTGAGAGGTGCTGATTGGCTTGTCATGATATGCACGCTCATATGTTAAGCATAAGCGCTGCATCAGTTTTACAATAACAAATAAACAGCAGACAGGCTTCCACGACTCTTCCGCCATCTTTGCTGTGGACCTGTTTCTGCTGCAGATGACGATAACATGCAGAAGGTTACGGATTTCTGCTTTAACTTACCTTACAAAAAATGTGTGCTCTAAAAAGAGAATACATTACCATATAACAAATATGGACAGTTCAGTATTATTAAGCTGTTGGCAGTTGAAATGCCACAGGACATCTTGCAGCAGGTAGCTGCCATACTGCTGTAACACAGAGTGGCCCAAAGCAATAAAACAACTGGAAAACAATAGGGATCCTACTCCCTCCCTGCCTCCCTGCCTCCCTGCCTCCCTCCCTCCATTTCTCTTTCTCTCTCTGTCTCTGTGTCTTTTGGGCTATTTGTTCAGAGCAGCAGCAGAGAAACTCGGGTGATGCTGTCTGATTCAAACGGGATCAAAGCAGCCGTTCATATCAGGGCTGCCAATGGGAGAGATATCAAAGCGGCAGGCATACACACACACACACACACACACACATCCAGTCGACACACACACACACACACATACACAAAGTGAGATACACTGTGTGTGCATCCTGCATGAGAGTGCACAGATACACAAACAGACGCACACACACACAAATGCACCACTGTAAGTCTATCTGGTCTTGATCATTTTCAGGAAATCAGAGCTTGGGAGGTCATAGCATAGATGTGTATGTGTGTGTTTGCCTCCTTCTCCAGTCTTCTTCAGTATGTATCTTCTGTGTGGAGGGAATGATTGTTGCATGATGTGATGGGATGGAAATTATTTATTTCAACCTTAATATAGATTATTGCTGCACCTTGTCAGTGCAGTGTGGCAGGTTGTATTGGTTTAGCTTTGGACAGAAGACAGTCTCTGTTTGCAACCGAGCAGTATTTGTGGTGTTTTATTAAGTCCACATGAGCTGGATACTTGTATGTGCATGACAGAACAAATAACATATCAAACTAACTATTCATTTGTGTGTGAGTGCCATTTGTGTCAAGTGTATTTGCTCTCATCTGCAGAGGTGAGTGGTGGAAGCCCTGCAGGTTCTGTAGTGGCTGCCTGAACTGTAGATTCATGCATTTTGAATGAAGGTCTCTCGATATATCTTCCGGCCCCTCTCTCTCTCTCTCTCTCTCTC
>VMKM01001593.1:0-128229 GCA_008360985.2 Macquaria ambigua | reverse complement strand
TTTTTTTTTTTTTTTTTTGTGAGTCATAGTTTTTGCTTTAATTCTATTTTATCACTGCTATTTAGAAATGATTTTAAAGTAGTAACAGAATGGATTTATCCTTCAAAATCACACCTCCATATTTTCCAAAAAACTGAAGCACTGATTTATAGTAAGAAATAAATGTAGTCTCTGTCTGTCGCAGCCTGACACCAGCTGGGATGATGCAAACTTCAGTAATGATTTGGTCTGTGGGTCCCGGGAGCTCGTGGTCAGCTTGGTCAATCAGAAGTAATGTAACACCAGACGAAGCTCTGCCAATCACAGCCTGAAGTCTTTACTGTGGAGGGCAGGTCTGATAAATGCCTGAAGTGGGCATACACATTAGATTTATGACATAAGGTTATACTGTGTATATATATATATATATATATATATATATATATATGTATACTGTATTTTAAATAAGACTTTAAGCTAAAGTGCAGTACATGCCGTAGATACCCATCTCTTGTTTAGTTCAGAGTCAAATATTAAAACTTAAGTAAATTATATAATAGATTTATACATGTATATATTCATATAGCAGAGAATTGAGACGTTTTTTAGGGCTGCAACTAACGATTATTTTCATTATTGATTCATCTGATGATTATTGTTCTCGATTAATCAATATCCAAATTTGTGAAAAATGCTCATCAGTTTCCTGGAACCCAAGGTGACGGCTTCAAATGTCTCGATTTGTCCGATCAACGACTCAAAACCCCAAAATACTAAGTTCACAGTGATATGAAACAGAATAAAGCAGCAAATCCTCACATTGGAGAGCCTGAAACCAGAGAACGCTTTGAAATGACTAATGACTAATTAATCAAGAGAGTTGCCAATAAATATTCTGTCAGCTGAGTAACTGATTAATCCACTAATCAATTTAGCTCCATTGTTTTTTGATGTTTGACTGTGAAATGTTCCACTTAAATGTTTTATATATCATATGTTTGGTTTTGATGTAATTGTATTGTGCTTGCTCTTACAGGCGCAGGTTATAGCTGTAACTGTATAATGTACTGTATGTAGTGGTGTTGATGATTATACTGTATTGTTTTTAATATGGAGGATATGGACAATAAACAATAATCAAAAGCTAGTGATAATATGTATTTATAACATGAATGCTGACGGAGCAACAGGGTAGTTGATAAGTACTGTACATCACATCTTGGATAGTAACAACTATAAGCAACCATGAATGTTTGCACACACTTGTGCAGCACATATAACTCACAACTATAATCACAACTACATTGGTTTGAGAAGATAATCTTAACTCAAAGTCAACTTCATAGCTTTTTTCCAGAGCTTTCAACTGCATCTTATGGTCTTCATCCGATTAGGGCTGGGCGATAAAACGATAATTATCGCAATATAATTTTCCTCAAAATAAATATAACAAATGTTCAATATAATTAAACCACCCATACACCAGGAGAGGGTGGCGCTAATGCACCTTAAGTGCTAGTTGCCACCTGCCATTAAAAAGAAGAAGAAGAAGAAAAAGACGAACAGCCAATCATATCGCAGAAATAGAGGTATGCTTACAGACACAGTGGCTAACAGGCCTGTAGTTGGAGCGAATAAGCAAAATGCCCATGACCAGCTCGAAGCAGGACGAAGCCATCGTCGACAGGAAAGGTCACTCAACTTCAGTAGTTTGGAGATATTTTGGTTATTTATAATGAGACAAAAAACAGAGCAAAGTGTGCCGAAGACACATGGCAGCTAAGACAGGCAACACCACAAATCTGTTTCATCATTTGAAACAATATCACGCATAAGAACATGCAGGAAGTAAGAAATTACAGTACGTCAGATTTGTGAAATCTTTCACTGTTTGGCAAGTGTTTGTCATGTTCTGACAATAAAGAACAGTGTAAAACCACAATTAACCACCTGGTTTCTTCACCTTTCACTCAGGAGCAAAAAGCAGCCTTTGAGCTTGAAATAAATAATGATTTGACTTTTATCATGATAATTATCGATATTGACTGATATGAAAAAACATTTTCATGATAACATTTTTGGCCACATTGCCGGGCCCTACATCAGATCCGTGACAACTGAGCAAACTCCATCTGCTGACGAAGACTGTGAGATGTGGTTGAAAGCTCAGTGAAAAACAAGGAAGTGGCCCTTTACTGTAGGTAAGATTATTTTGTCGATTTCCAAAGTCAAGAGTGAACTTTCAGGCTAAAAATCTCTACCTGCCACTCCAATTTGGTGAGTTGCAAACCCTGGCAGCCTGCTCTTCCCTTCTCCCAACCAGAGGGCCAACACAGCATGGTCGTCTCTGGCGTGATGGAAGGTGAAGCCGTGAGTGGAGGCAGCGGCAGCATACCGACTCAGTCGGATGGGTACTCGAAGCCACACTGCAACTTTCCCCTCTGCTTTCCACTGGACCAAAGAATCTGCGGAGTGCACGAGTACAAACGTTCACAAGGATCCACAAGCTTTCTTTAAAAATGTATTATTTATGATGGTTCCGCTTTATTTAATAATAAACTGCAGAAACAGACAGGAAATATGAAAGATTGTTATTGATGATTAATCTGATTTTAAAGACAAGATGACAAGCAACAGAGACAATTTGGTGGAAGTAGCCTGGAGGTCAAGAAAGCAGATCTTCAAAGCGGTTCCCACGCATGACACGCATTTTCACTATTTTTTTGACATTTTAGTACTTAACAATTAAACGATTATTCAAAAAAATGATTGACAGATTGCTCAATAATGAAAATAATAGTTAGATGCTGATATAATGAATTAGAAAACCTCTCACTTTAATGAATACCATAATTTTACCTTTGAGCAAGACACTGGATGTTTGATTTTCCTGCGAAGGGTGAGTCCCTTCTTTCCCTTCGCAGGTAAAATGTTTTTAAAAGCTAAACTACCTGACCACAATATTTCATCACATACTGCCATGGTCCCAAGTCATTTCAGGAGGTAATTTGTATGTGGATTCATACATAACTGAATATATATTGTTGCAAATGTTAAAAATAAATGTTTTTGCGTCTAGGGTGCTGCATGACTTTGATAGAGGTCTGCATAGACAAACAGCAATCAAAGAGTGTATTTACACTCAGGCAAAGTGTCAAACAGACATCCACCTGCAGATCTACACTGTATACAAACACTGACACCTGGCTTAGGTAAGGGAAATTTTAGCATCTTTTACAATACACAAACTTGGCCTACCAAATCAAGAGGAACGCCGGGAAAACCTGCAAGCAATACTACCATGCATTCATGCGCCTGCATCTCCAACGGACAGTGTGTGGTTGAGGCAGGTTAATGATTGGTAAGTTGATGAGAAAACACGACCTGTGCATTGTTTCTCTCTCCCAGCAGAAGTTCTCAGTCTCACACACAGCAGACTTTAGGACGAACCAACCTTGCAGTAAACTGCTGAATGAGCTTTCGCTGATGTCTGCCGGTAAACCGATCTCGGCCAGGTTCACGGTCACGCCACCGAATCGGTCCACTTTGCCTGTCAGAGCACTTGACCCCTCCACTCTGTGTAGCTGAGAACGAGTTGCAGTGCACGAGAACGCACGGACGGCTGCGCGCGCGGGACAAGACGCTCTGCTGCTAAACCCCCCTCCTCTCACAAAGGGTAAAAGCCTGAAAGCAAAGGCACAAGCAGCCATGATACTACGCTTACACTACCATTAACGATTGTTTAAAGCTAGTATTTGATCAATTTTCAACCGGCATGTGTGTGCAGTGCAGTACGGTTACGTAAAGGTCCGCCCTGGAAGTTGCATAAATACCGTAATGCTCTGGTAAAATACCTCGAGGACTAGCTAGCCACAGAACAGTGTGGTCTCTTGTGGTACTATGGCAAACTCCATTCATACATCTAACAATTTAGCTAGTTAATACTTAAACGGTGACCTGCCAGTATTAGCGTTAGTTATAAAATAACAATTAAGGTCTGGTGTTAAATTCGGCTCACGAATCTGCCAATTTAATATTTGAAACCAGGTAATTATCAGGTTTTACAGTAGATTTAATACTGTTCGCTGTGGCTCGCTGGCGCACTTTGGTCAAGTTGTCATATGGCGCAAAGAAGCTAACAAGAAATACAAAGTAACCATTGCAAACTATGAAAAAACGCTGCTTGGCATATTAGATATATGCCGAATCTAAGACTACATCTTAATAATGTTGACCATGCCTTTTATCATATTAAATTACGTGTTTCTACTTGCTGGTATTAAAGAAAAGTTAAAATGAAATGATTTTTCTATTAGATTTTGCATATTTTTTTCTCGAGGGCAGATTAATTCCAAGCTCTTATTGTTAACATTTTCCATAGTAAAACCAACCTTTTTTCAATTGTTAGTCGTATTTATTTTTGTTATGAAATGTCTTTGAAAAACACCATAGAAATGTTTTACAATGCCGTAAAATTTCAGTCCGATATGCGAGGGTTTACGGTAAAGGTAGGCGGGGCTAAACTTTAACCAGGAAGTTTACAACACCGCTCCATGTTTACACATGTTTGCACGTTCACGTGGAGAAGATTTTGACTATTAAAATGTCTTCAAAGAAAAATAAAAGCAAGTCGAAAAAAGCGAGCGAGGGGGATAGTTCACTCGTACTGAAGGAGGGCTCAAATGACTCATCCAGCCTGCAAACATCTGGCCACGAAGGAGGAAGCTGCAAAAGTTTAAACAGCAACTCATTCACTGTCATCGATTTCATTGAAAAAGGTAAGACTTTGACACATAAACCCAAAAGTTTAACAGGCTTTGACACGTCGATCAGTTGTAGCGTAAATGCGTTCAGCAAATGAACCAGTCTTCAGTATGAAGATGGAAGATCTACCATGGTCCTTGTTGCACTCAGTGATGCTGGGATGCTGGTGTAACTGCACCACCTGTGCAGTTCCGCCTGTAAAGAAGGACAGAGACACATTTTTCATAGTTTTGTCTCTGTACTCAAGCAGATTGGATTTAAAATGAGTCACTGACTGAGTGGGCTTCAGCTTTGAGGGCGTTCATCCATATTGGGTGACAGACAAATCGTGGATATCTTCCAAAGTTACAGTCCTTTTAGGACTAAATTCCCTCTTTGTGTTTACCTTTTATACCAGATTGTATACCAAAAAGAGTGTTACTTCGGAAGATGTCTGCTTGATTTGGGTAATTCAGTCTGCCGAAGCCTCAAATTAAACTTCAGCTGCTCTTTAAAATGTATTTTTTCACAGAGAGAGGACTGTGGATTTTGTCCCCCATCACTTACATTGGAAGCACATTAGGAAAGGATCTCTTAATGGCCAGTTTTAACAGGAGGAATGATTGAAGCAAGCAAAGCCAGTTTCAATGTACATACCTGCTGACTTGGAAAATTGTGAATGTATCCTCTAAAACTGAAATTATTATGGAAGTGTGTCATTATCCTACTGCTTACAGACAACGCTGTATGAACCAATCCATTCACTAGGCCTAGCTAGCTGGTCAGTGGTTTGACCTACTTGGCTGTAACACTTTAAATTTTCTCTGAAACCATTTACCCACAGTAGAGGACATTTCCACTATGCAAGATAAGAAACAATCACCAATCAAATGCTTGTAGAACTTTGCATTCTCTCAGTTATTTAATTGCCTTGTAATCTAGTTGGTTTGTAAAATTTGTAAGCTGTCAGTTTTGGCCAGTGGACAAAAATTTTGAAAAAAAGTTACTTTTCAAACCTGTGGAAAAGTTGACATTTAAAATTTTTACATTCAAAATGTATGATAATATCATTGCTATAGTTTGACCTACTCAGTAGTATATGAAGTAGTTAGACTGAGTACCACCTGAACGGGCTACAACAGTAAAACAATTTTTATATGTTCACAAATCGATAATTTATCCAAAGAACATTTACAGCAAATTCACTTTATACTTTTTTTAAAGTGAAGTCTGAATGTGGAGTGATTTTTACCACTTTTACTGGCGTGAAGGATTTAAACACTATTTTCAGATTATGATTTCACATCATATTTTTTGTTTATTTTCCTCACAGCCGATGACAAAATACCCAAGAGTTGCAGATCAACTTTAGCCCAACTGAGCCTCAATTCCATGAAGTCAGCCAGCGTATGCATCGGGAGACCAGTCCTACTGACGAGTCCCACAGGACAACAAGAGGTGATATTTTGTTGTATTGTTATTTTAAAGCTCAACATATTAAATGTCGTCTTGTGTCACTGTCCTTGAACCCTTAGTTGATGGATGGTTCCTGTTCTCAGGATGCCACCTTCTTGAGCTTTAGCTGCCTGTAAAAAAAACTTTTTAATAATCATTTGTTTGTTTCTTCTAGGTGTGTTTAGGATGGCCGGTTGCCTCCTTTCCTGGTGGAAAAGTTGGTCTTCAGAAAAGTGCTCAGAATAACCTCAGAGTGAAGTCGGGGGACGAGGTGATGCTGCACCCACTAACAGGTGCTGTGCTCCAGGCTGAGGAGGTGGTTCTCTCTAACAGGTAACGTTCATCTGCTTCTCATTGAACAAAAGCCTAGGGTACACATTATACATATTAAAATACCATATTCACACTATGCTTAATATTATACTATATTGTAGTTATTATAAACTCAGTTGCTAGTTTATTAGGCGCACCTAGCTATTGAAGTCACGAAGGTTATAATATTTAGTGTTGAAACTGTTTTAGAGAGGTGTTTCTAATATTTTTTCCATCCCCCCTTTTTTTATCAATGAGGGTAGGATAAATATGTATATATCAAATATTTCACTTTGCTGAGGGATTTCATCAAACTGCACTGTTAGCAAAATAAGAACAAACAGTTTTTCCATATACATTTTATTCATGAACATCTGCAGCTGAAATGTTAAATCCCAATACAAATAGATGATGGAGTTATATATGATAAAGTCATTGCAATAATAATATACTGCAGTACCAACAATAGTTGTATACCTCTCAAAATAGTTGTTTATCTCAGGTAAAGGCTGCCATCTGCTGGTCACACCTTGCAACTGCAGCTCAAATGCCAAAATAGATTTTATTTATCCATATTGTGCATTTATTTGTAATAATCTTTATATACACCGTATCTGTTTTAATATTGTTTGTTAATATATATGTATTGCTGATATTTTATAAACTTACTTGATCCTTTTGATCCTATGTGTTTTGTGACCCTTGAGTATTCTCTTCATATTTTATCTAATTCATTATAAGTTATATATAAGTTATATGGTATATGTTTGTAACTATGTTTTATGTTCTATGTGTTGCTGGTCTGCAAAAAAGATTTTTAATGCGAGTAGGGCACTTTCCTGGTTTAATAAAGCTTCATAATAAATATTATTTATCTATATTTAATAGGTTAAAAAATGACAAAATGTCTGTAGTTGATTCTCATGTACATATAACTTTCATTCAGGTCAAAAGATGACACGCTAGAGACCGATGAGTTCAAGAACTTCTTTCTGAGGTCTCTGGGTAAGTCGGTCACTTCTTCACACTGTTGCATGTGTATTGGCACGATACTAGAAAGCACTTCTAGAGTAGGGGTGGGAACATAACCAAAAAAAAAGAATACTGTGTCCTGGTTTTGAATTGCTCAGTTTTCAGTTTTATTACTGTCCAGACTGCCCTGTTTCCTTTGGTGGAATAACTACTGGTTTGTCTGCCTTGTGCCAGTTGGGAACATCATTTTGCCAGGAAGTGTCATCTCCCTGACCTACTTTGGCCGGTCATGCAGTCTGCGGGTCGAGACCATAAGAGGGGAGGACGGTGTCACCCTCCACAGACCAGCTCCTCCCCCAGGACTGGGCCCTGACACGGAGGAGTTCTCCGTGATGAAATCCGTGCTGGACTCCACGTCAGCCGACCTCTCCCTGCAGCTCAGCTTGCTCGCTGTGGATGACAGCAACGCCGACGGGGCAATGAGCACGCCTGGAGAGCCCGGGCCTGCAGCCAGCACCCCACGCCGACCAGCCCTCCTCCCTTCGCTCTCCTCACCCCCTGCTCCCTGCACCCCTTCCTACAACTCCCAGAATCCTCCTGCAGGGTCAGGGGAGGATGCTGTCAGTCTGGAGAGCTCACTTAGCTCAGAGCAGGCAGAGAAAATCCCCACAGGTCCCCCTGGTGGTGCACTGACTACTGACACCTTCTACTGCATCATCTGCTCCACTAAAGTCACTTTCAGAGACAGAGCAGGACAGGAGGATCCAGATGCAGAAGCTAAAAGGTCAAAGGTCACATACAGTATGATTGGTGGGCTCAGCAGCCAGTTGGATGTCATCAGAGAGACCATTGAGCTTCCTCTGAAACACCCCGAGTTCTTCTCCAACTATGGTAGGTCAGATAGTACAACGTCATTCCATATGCAAACATTAGACTATAAAACAGAACCATTTGGCTACCAGATGCCCATGGTGGTTACATTATAATGTAAGTTGATAGATTTGTTTGTAAACTAGGACTCAATTTAATATTTAAAAAACAAAGATCTCATTGCAAGCTGTTTTCTGTGCAGGGATCCCACCTCCCCGAGGAGTGCTTCTGTTTGGTCCCCCGGGCACAGGAAAGACTATGATTGGACGAGCCATAGCCAATGAGGTTGGAGCTCACATGACCGTGATCAACGGCCCAGAGATCATGAGCAAGTACGGTCATATTGCTCCAAAACATTGCATCACTTTTCTGTCCCAGTATAATATATAGGTTTGGGGATTTTATTCTGTATGGACAACAGTATTATACTGCACACCACCCTGCACGTGATCTGAAGTTGTAATTAAACAGTAGAGTAGTTTAATACACTTCAAGAGATAATGTTGTTTTATGTCTTTGCAGATTCTATGGTGAAACAGAAGCGAGGTTGAGGCAGATATTCACAGAAGCGTCTCAGAGGTAAACTTTGTAGTTAATCCAGCTGACCATAAATGACCTTCATCGCCACAATCCTAGCATGGCCTCTGGCCTTTTAATGTGTTAATTTTGTATTTCTTTTATTTCTAATAAATGTAAGTGTGTGTTAAATTTGATTTATTTTTCTTGTGCAATCAAAGAGCCCTCATGGTACACATGAAGCCATCATACTAACAGTACAAACAGTGCAGTACACCAATAATAAGTAACACTATATGTGTCTAAAATCAAACAGCAAGCACATTTAATAGAACAGAGCCAATGAAATTTGATTTATAATTTAACGCTCTGCTCCTTAAATCAAGTCTTAAAAATAACGTGTTGAGGATTTGCAGTATGTCATCATCAGCTTGTGATTTTGGTTCTTACAGTCTTGTGTAAACATCATGTGGAGAGTTAGTGCACAACGTTTCTCACGTTTTCGCCTGATTTACAGACAACCTGCGATCATCTTCATCGACGAGCTGGATGCTCTGTGCCCAAAGCGAGAGGGAGCGCAGAATGAGGTGGAGAAACGAGTCGTTGCTTCTCTCCTGACTCTGATGGACGGGATCGGTTCAGTAAGTATCCTTTTTACCCTCCTGCCGTAATACATCCTAACAGGTGCTGATTCTGAGGTTGAAATAATAGTCACTTCATTTGTATGGCGCTTTAACTTGTAATTGACCACTATTTCAAGTGGCACTGCACTCCTGTGATTCCTGTGATTTCTTCACCCTAAATCCACATTTGAGTTAGTAAATTATATGAACAGTAACTTCAGAATACTATCAGTTGATTCTGATACCAGTAATGCTGCCCTGCAGAACAAAAAATTACTGCCCCGAAGTACACGGCAAAGTTTTTTATAATTTGATCTCTCGTCCATTTTTGTACAGTGTTCCCCATTACTCCATCTAAACCTGCACCTCCCCTGGTGAAAATAATCTTTAAAGTAGGGCTGCAACTAACGATTATTTTCATTTTCGATTAATCCACCAATTATTTTCTCGATTCATCGTCAGGTTTGGCATCACAAGTTCCCAGAGTCCAAAGCAATGTCCTTAAATGTCTTGTTTTGTCCGACCAACTGCCCAAAACCCAAAGATTCAGTTTACTATCAAAAGAAAGACAAAGAAGACTAGAAAATGTTCACATCTGAGACGCCGGAAGCACTGAATTTTTTGAATTAAATGACAAATTGATTATCAAAATAGTTGCAGATGCATTTTCTGTCAGTCGACTAATCGATTCATCACCTAATTATGTCCGCTCTGCTTTAAAGTTATACACTGGGTGTTGATAGGTGCTTCAGTGTGTCCTTGTTCCATCACTTGGCCAGCGCTTACAGCATGAAATGGACAGCTGCATGTCTTCTTCTTTTTCCATCAGCCAACCAACAGTCTTTTTGCATCGGTATCAATATTACAAGGAGGTCTGCTTTACATTGACCAACAAATGCTTGTTCAGCATACTCATGACTTAGGAATATGGCTCTCTGCAGCAGAACGTGGCTCTGTCAGGAAATATCCTCATTGGAAATGCAGACTGTCATGCAGAAACCATCTCTGCATGCTGGACGCCCTTCAGACACTGTGGGTTGTACCTCTGGGGTGTTGTTTGTCCACTGAGCACTCTATCAGTGCCTGATGAGAAAAAAGATGATTCCCCCCCCCCACACACACACACCCAATGCGAGCCTGGGAAACAAATCACATAAGTTTGCCATGACCTGCCAATTTGGCATAACTTTATCAGCAAAGTACATCTCCATGTGCCCAGGCAGAAAAGAGCCCTCATTTGGATTGGCGATATTACAAAGATCCACCAACTCCCTGCCTGCTCCGTGCTCCTGTCTGTTTTCCAGACCAGATGATCCGAGGTCATCAGCACCGATTGGTTCGTGGAATGTGGAGAAAGCACTTCCTGCTTCTCAGCATTCTTGCTTGCGCTATAATTTATTTGTGTTTCAATTCTCCATTCAGTGTTGAAAGGTGGAAAAAGACATTTCTCATCTTGCAGGCAGACCACCCCGAGAAACAAAGGACTGACACAAGTTTAGCATCAGACCGGGGTCAAATATTCTCTGAGGCTTTGCTTATGAAAACCGACTGGATAGAGTTACAAATGCATGGTCATGAAGTTAAATACAAGGCTGTTTTACTTAGCTCCTAGGACGTTGATTTTGATGACTCAAAGCAACAATTTGCATGTACTTCCTAGTGTATATCTTAGCCAGCACATCAGATTTGGCAGTGGTAGTTTGAAATGTATCAGTCCATATACATCATCTGTTATTTTTACACTAGCCCCAGAGCTACCACAGCTGTGTGAGCAGACAAACCCACCTCAACTTCTATAGTTTTCACTTTAAAATGAACCCTTAGAAACACTGGAAAATACACTGTTTCCATTTACTGTCAGAAATGACAAAGAAAAGCAGCAAATCCTCACATTTAAGAAGCTGGAACCAGCAAAATGTTTGACATTTTTTGCTTGAAAAATGACTGAAACGATTAATCGATTATCAAAATAGTTGACTATTAATTTTCTTTCGATCGACTGATCGATTAATCGACTAATCGTTGCAGCTCTAATCACAACGTCCCCACTGTGATTCCAGCCGAGGACCTTAGCTGCATGCTGTACCCGTCTCTCGCTCCTCATGTTCCTGTCAGTATCTCCTCTTTCACTGTCTGATAAAGGCCCAAAAAATAATGATTTATAATAATAATATATAATAATACATTTTGTAGCACTGATATCCCTCTACAAGGTGTGACCCCAACCAAGTTCATACTGTAGGCAGGCAAAATGATTTGGCTTAATGTCTTATGTAAAGTCACATATTGATGTTGATACAGACTTTGTTGCATGACTATAGGGAAAAACACATTATTCATATAGTGTATATTAATTCAGTATCCACACCATGATTATAGGACCAGACTGATCTCTGCTCTTTTTCCTGTCCTTCCAGGAGGGTCACTCAGGTCAGCTGTTGGTCCTGGGGGCCACAAACCGGCCCCATGCCCTCGACCCCGCCCTGCGCCGACCAGGACGCTTTGACAAGGAGCTGGAGGTGCGTACTACCACACACTGTAGCAGAAGTGGGTGGTAAATAGACTGTTCTGTATCACATTATGCTTATTCCTCTTGTTATAACCCACCAGCAGCCATGTTTGTTCATTCAACGCCGTCCTGTTTGCATATTATGAATCTGTCTGGTAAAAATTATTAACCTAGTGCTTAAAATGTCAGCACTTGAGGATATTTGCTGTTTGTTTGTATGACCACTGATAACAATTATGACACTGCTGGAAATATCTCTGCAAAGTTACTTGAAGCACTCCATCCGTTTGTGGTTTGGGGTTCCTCAGGGTTCCTTCTAGGGTTCTACCACAATTACTTTGAGTGTAAATGAAACTTTCTGTTCTTTCAATCTATTGTTCTATTGATTTCACGATGGCAGGTGGGAGTTCCCAGTGCTGCCGAGCGTGCAGATATTTTGCAGAAGCAGCTGAGCTTTGTACCGTGCAGCGCCACCACCGAGGAGCTGACGCAGCTGGCCGACGGCGCTCATGGATACGTAGGAGCAGACCTCGCAGCTGTTTTCAAAGAAGCAGGCAAGTAAACACTGTCCCACTGTCACGTAGAAAGTCACAAATGCGTTGGAATTTTAGTTTCTCAGTTGTAGGAACCTGATGGCATCCAAAGGCTGAGGGTGGGCGCTACATGCTCAGTTTGTCAAATGTCTTCCCCTTCTCTTCTCTCTCTTCTGGGCTACGTGATGTACAAAAAAGTCCCAATAAAAAAAAAGTTTCTTGGATTATTATATACATTTGTTTATGAACTTGAGTTTTAGATTTCTAAAGACCTTCTTAAAGGAACGGAAACAAATTCCTTTAATACGATATGTCCAGGTGTATTCAAAATTGAGTTTGATAGACTGTGACAAATTTTCAATTTCCAGAAATGCAGCTTGTGACAAAGTCATAAATCTATATCATAAAAATGCCACTGAAGCCAAGAACATCCATCCACAGCTACTCCGACCAGTTGTGCTGCTCTTTATTTTGATTTCCTCTTTGCATTTCCCGAAACCAACATAATTTGGGAAACCAAAACAAAGTCACACATGGCAGCTGGCCTAAAAATGCTCACCATCTTTTAGCAGTTTGGTTTTCCTCGTGGGCTCAGGCATCCAACCAACAAACAAATAGCATGTGAACAACAGTTTGTTATTGAGCTTTAGGTACATCTGACCCCACCTCTGCTTGTGATACTTTGCCCACACCGCAATTCTTAGTCACTTATTTCTTCCTAAATTAGTTTTTAGATGTTTTCTTGGAGTGTCTGACATGCTTGCAGCCACTTCGAACACAGAGGGTCACCCATCCTTTGATATTTGCCAAAGAGGAAGTTGGGAGTTTCTGTGGTATTCAAATCCCAGTGAGAGAAACCACTACTTGTTGTGAAATTCCTTTGCCCCCTCACCCCTAATGCCACAAACCAATCCACCTCACATCCCGAGGACAAGCACATTGGCTTATATACAGCATGTGTGTATCTGAATGTGCTTGATTGTGGGTGTGTGTGATCATATGAGCACATGCACATTTGTTTTTCTGTGTGTGTGTGTGTGACCCCATATGCCTCCTGGGTGGTCCCAGTGCCTTGGGGTATGTGGCGTATTGCATTTCCAGCTGAGGAGGGAGCCGGGGCTGCTGTGCGGAAGCACTCTGGCGAAAAGCGTGATTTACTGTCCGCAGAGGGCCAGACGTGACTGGCAGTGTTTTCTGCTAAACCTCCTCACGCCCCGGAGGGAGACAACAACCTCCCCAACCCCGCTCGACTCTGCTTGCTTCCCCCGAAATCTCCAAACCCAAATCACTAGACAAACATGGGCCCTCCCAAGTAAGCCACAGTAGAACTAACAGATTCAGAATGCATTTAACGCTTCGTTCTGTCTTTATTTCTTTCTGTCGGCTCATTCACTGTTCAAATAAAGTACAAATAAAATGCCAACTGAGGCGAAAGAGAATAGAAATACAGCTGTAAAGGCTTGGGAGTTTGTCTTGGCATCCCCATGTAATGCCATTAGAGGTTTCCTTGAAGTCTGACTTTATGCAAAGATAAATATCTATCTTTATGATTAGTTAGCGGTCTAACATTTACCTATTTATTAGCTAACTATCTTAGCGTTCATTCATATAAAACAAATGACACGTATCTATAACTGAACAAGATGACGAGACATCTGAACAACAGTTTAGGAGCCGTCTAAAAGAAGGTGAATATTCTGATATGCTATGCTACTCTTCTCTGCCCCAGAAACTAGCTGTAGTTGTGGCTTGAGAGGAGTCAGACACATACAGCCACACAACACATGCAAGCTGATGTCTGTTTTTTCCTTCTTTGCTTTCACTGAGAGGAACAAAAGCCGAAGAGGCACAAAAACACGTCAAGTAGGAACTGCAGTTGTTTCCTTCTGCTGCTCAGGTAACAATGAGCTGCTGGGGGGATCGTACGCTCCGACGCACCGCTTCCTGAAAAATAAAAATGGGGAGACGATATTGCGACGGGCGAGGGTCACGCACAAGATCCCCACCTTGCCCAGCTGCAGAGAAGTGTGCTCACATACACACTTATGGTTTTGATTTTAGATGCATGCACACACAAGAAGCACATCGTGGTGGGGGTTTCACATCCTGCCTTTAGTACAATACCAACCTGATTAGAGACTATTTAAATCAATCCTTCATCTCTGGAGAAAGGCAGAGGGAAGGATGACAAGGCCAAGTGGCTGCTTTCTGTGTGTGTGCGTTTTTTCTCTTTGTGAGCATGTTTGTGTGTGCATAAGAATGGATGGAAATCTTGATGTCATTAGGGGAGTTTTTGTTTGTCCAGTCCGAGTTGTACCGAGCCCCAGAAACAACTTCTTGACGACAGATGTGTTATATAATCAGCACTTAATTACAGTCGATCACGGATCAGCCAGTTTCAAATTTAAAGTAATGCAAGAGCACACTCATACCATGAGTCTGTTTCATCGAGGTAATCTCAAATCCCCTTTAAGCCTCCACTGAGCACACAAATTATTATGAAAATCTGTGCTTTACATCATGTGCACTGACCGAGGGGATCCAGGTTGAACACCGTGATCCTTTAATGAAAGGTAGGATTTTTAAACCTGCAGAGAAAAAACAGGAATTTGTCTCAGTATTAAGAAGGCACCATCATGTTTACATATTGTATTCTTTTTCATTCTAGTTTTTATAAACCTCTGTTATTTATTCTCCTATACTTATTTCTACGCTGGAGATCAACAAAGGTTTATCTTATCTTATTTTATATTATCTTACATGTACGTTTGCTGTAAAACTAAAAAACAAAAATTAGACATTTCTGATGAAGATCTGATAAAAAACAAAAATCCAAATGAAGGTCAGACAGAGGTCATTGTCCATTGATTGAATGTTGTCTGTTTTTTTCTTAAAAGACATACAGACATAAAGTGTCTTAGCAAGATATTGGTCCACCACAAGCCTCCAGAAGAGTTTCTGTGCTCCTTGGCATAGATTCTACAAGTCTCTGAACTCTACTGGAGGGATGAACATCTTCCAAAAGAAATTCATTCATTTGGTGTTTTGATGCGAGTGGTGCACAGTGCTAAATCAGTGCTATCTAAAATGATTATCCAAAATCTCTTCACTGTAATACGTCTGTAACGGAGCCAACAAGGATTAAAGCACTTGGTGTTCAGGTGTTTGCTTCCTATAGATCACTGTCCCTCAACCTTTTTTGCTTTTGACTCCCCTATCTTCATTGTGACTCCTCATTGTAGGTTGCAAGAAGTTCAACCAAAGAGTGATTTGCCTTCTCAGATTGTTTCATTTGGATATGTTTTAGGAGCCTAAAGATCAGATAACATTAAACTTTATTAATTCCAAAGGAAATTCTTGTGCCAAATAAAGAGGTAAAACTTTACAGTATTTCACAAGAAAGAAGCAAAGATTAGTAAAACCTGAAACATAAATATACTTCACTTGTGTGTTGAGATATTTTTTTCTTATACCCTGTGGCCAATCCTCTCATGACCCACTAGGCTCATCCTGTGATCCCTTATGGTTCCCAACCTTTTTGTCTTGTGACCCTTTTAAAACTACACAATGCCTACTTGTAACTGCTTGTCACAGGTTGCATACGTCAGAGCTGTGACAACCAAAAACCAACCAAAAAACTATGCTCCCTTTCTCATATTGTTTTTCTTCTTTAAAGTCCTGAGGAGGTAATTCTCTCCAGTATTTGACAACATTTGTGAACAGTCAGAAAAAAAAAAAAATAAGTTTGTGTAGCAGAAATGAACTATTTTGTTAATCATCTTGCGACCCCATGGAGGCCCCCAATCCCCAGCTTGGGAACCACTGCTCTAGCTAACCTCAGAATTTAAGTTTTGATGGTTGCTATAGAAAATATAATGTTTGCAGCGGAACAACGAAAACGTTAAGTACAACCTGGATTACAGTACAAGTATCTCAAAACTCTACACTTCATTAAACGTGCATAATTACATTCTGTCATCACTTCACTGCTCATTGCTGCAGGAGGAAAGGTCAGGCCTACAGAACCTGAACTGTAGTAACCCTAAATGAGGACATCTAGTGGGCAAATGTTGCATTGCTGGGGAGGTAAACAGGCAAACTGAAGCTGCAAGCAGTCGATGTAATGTCAGTGTGGAGGGCAGATAGACTGACTAAAAGATTCAGATTCTCTGACCTGAATTCTACCGGCACAGTGAAATGGATAAAAGCCACTCACGGCCTGTTCAGCTGTGCTTTAGAGAGATTCAGTGTATGAGTATTGTTATTTTTTTATTTTATCTCCTATCTGACAGGATTTTACAAGTTAACCACTCAAGCTCCTCGCAACAATTAAACCACATATCCCTGTAAATCCTTTTTCACTTGTGGATGCTGACCTTCTATCGGACTCACTCCTCCAACTCGTCAGATACTGAGTCTGAAGCGGACATGGCTTTCATCAGGGTTTCTTACAGGTTGACAGATTTACGTACACATTAAGATGATGTGCTGGACTGTGTTAGTCACAGCAGAAAAATGTACAGCCTGCACGCCAGTAACTCTATTTATTAACATTTTTCTGACAGCGTTTCTGTTGCATCTGATGTAGCTCCTCGTCACGTCATCCTGACCGGGCTTTATGTCAGACGTGTGTCAGCACGCACACTGTTACTGGATAGGCCGACACAGATAGAGCCATTGTAGAAGTCCCACGTTTTATTGCTTGTTAGCAGCAGAACTGCTCGTCGTAAAATTCTACTGCCTTTCAGCTATTGGTTTGATATTTGGTAAATTACAAACAAATAGTACTAAACTCTTACTACACTTCATGTAATATTATACTTTATGTACTTTATAGTTTAGGGTTTTTTGTAGCGTTTTTCCTTATCCAAACTGAGTGTTTAATGATACATAAAAGGATATAAAGCACTCAATTTTGTGATTCTGGGCTATATAAATGAAACTGACTTGATTTAATCCAGAGTGGACTGTCTGAAGCAGATCTACAAAGCTAATTGATATAGAATAATGTCTTATTATTAGATTTAATAAAGAAAAAACAGTATAAGAGCTGAGCAAAGTTCAACATTTTGGCTTAGTGCCTTTAACACCGTTACAGTGAACGTTTGTCTTTTCCAAAACTTTTAAAAAAGAACTCGTCTGTACAATAAACCTGTCTGCAATCAACAAAATCCTAGTACAGTAATACAGCAATTTAATAAGAAAGAAGCACAGATAAAGTTAACTAACTTTAAAAAGAAAAAAGCTTTAGCAGAAACACTAGAGTTGTGTGTTGGAACAGTGGTTCCCAAAGTGGGCATCCCAAGATAAATTTGAGATTGTTAAAGTGATAAGAGAGATGAAAATAATTCTGATATACCTAACCTTTTTTCTGATTTTCCCCAATATTTGCTTTTTTTCCCCTTTTCTTTTTTCGGAGGGAAACACTGGATACATTCTCCTCCTCAGGCCTCTAAAGATCCTTAAAATAAACAACCTGTGAAGGTAAAATCACTCTTTAGTGAAACTGACAACAGCTCATGTACACACAAGATCCACTGTGTTAGAATTTGCAGATCCAGATCAATTTAGGACATTTTAAAAAGACAAAGCCATAGCTAGACGTTGCCACCTTTGAATCTATTGTGTATACTGTATATAGAAGAACAGAAGAAGAAGAAATGGGCAAATTTGGTGATGTGCTGATTCAAACAATCAGGAGACAGCCAACAGAAGGTGTTGTTTTTATATATATAAAAAGATTTCCTCTGATATAACCACATAGGCACTGATTTCTTCTGATCTTATTTCCCCAAACGTTACATTGACTGTGTTCCCAGCTCATCACAGATTATACAAAACAGCTCTTCATAATGAATCCCTCTAGGTGTTTTGTGTGGTATTGGAAGCTATCATGTGGTCTCGTGGAGCCTCACAGACTCTGGGCGTCTCTCTGTCGTCCTGTTGGCGTTCAACTGATCCCGGTGCTAGCAGATGACTAATTTCCACAGTCTAAACAGTGTAAATTGTGTGTGTGAGGGCGCACGTCTATTTGAGTGTGTATGCGTGTGCGTGCTTGTTTGGTTTGTGCCACATCCGGACACACTGTTTACAAGCCTCTCTAAACAGGGGAAGCCCACTGGAACAAAAAGGGCCAGTAAAATTGATTATGTGGGATAATAAACACACAACTCTGCACTTTGTCAGCTGAAAGCTTTTCGGTTAGCCTCTTATTTGACGGCAAAGATCAGGCTCAATATTTAACATCCACTTCTCCAACTCAGACTAAACGGCCTAAATGATTTACTCAGTAACTGTGCAAAGTGATTCGGCTAACACACTTCAATCCTCCAAACCTAAATACTTACTACACTGTGTAGAAACGAGGAAGAAAAACGGCATCAAAAATGAACTGAGTTTTGTGTGTTTGACATAAATTCTGCAGTAGAAGACTAAATGGGCCAAACACGGCTAAATGCTCGCTGATGTTTACAGCGGCAGCCTTGCCTTATAAAGCGCTTTTCCCTACTCGTCTGTCCTTTTAAAGACACTTCAGGAATTTCAGGACAGGTCACATAAATATCAGTCGGATCAGCATGTGAAGTTTATTTGAGGCCTCTGTTTATAAAATCCGGAAATGTGCTGCTTGTACTCCTTAACCCTGGCACTTACCTTTACCCAGTGACAGCTGTGTGTGTGTGTGTTCTGTAGCATGTACTGTATGTGTGTGTGCATGTGTGTGTATGCCTGCACACGTTTTCCGCATGTTTGGAGTGTGTGAGCACGTGTATTTGTCTTTGTCATCCGTGTGTGTGTGTGCGTGTGCACTTTAAGAGCACATATTATTGCGCTGTTTCAGCTCCGGGAACAGATGTTGGGTATTGTAAATACAGGTGCAAAGAGTGTTCCGGAAGCCCCGGCGAGTAATGAAAACGTTCCTGTGGTTTTGTAATGGTGTAATGCCCAAAGTATTTCACAATTCATCTGAGGACAGCGTCGCTGGAGAGCTCACGGGTGTTCGATGCTGCGCTACACAGTGCAACATGACGCTACACACAGGCCTGATTCTTCCCTGTTGAAATGTGGAATGCACTGTTGAAGTGCAGATGGACTTCTTTTTGACACACCTTCCTGGACTCTGTAGGTGATGATCTGCTGTCTCTGACAATGGAGCTCTGTGAGGTTTCCCTTTTGAAGTCTTCTACTGGAACTTAACCTCCGTACACTCCCTGGAAGCTGAGGGCAAGTCTCAGACGTTGCACTGAGTTTACTTGCAGTTGCATGAATGAAATACATATTTATTCTGTTTTCCTTCATGATACAGCTCCACAGTGCACATAATACAGTGCACTGCCCTATAGTGTTCTGTATACCCATGGCCGTAGTGTGGATTATAGCCTGACTGACACTGGATTTTTGAGGCTGATATCCGTGTTTGAGAGTTTAATCATCATTATGTATCGGCTAAACACATCATCAACAGATATATTTAATAATGACCCCTTAAATGTGCTGTCTTAAAGAATGGTGGACAAACTAATGGAAACCGTAAACATATCTGTGGCATTTTTGCCCTGCAGTTTCTTGTTACTTATCTGCTGACATACATACCGATAGCAAAATATCTGTGATACACTAACATTCGCTGATATATGCCAGGCTGATTTATTGATTTATTTAACCTCAACTGCAGATCTGTTGTGGCTGGATTTGGGCAGCCTCTTTTAAACCCCAGCATGGACACAATGCTGCAGTTCAAATGCAGTTTCGTACCAAGGGCAGCTCTTTAGAGGTTTAGTGCACCTGAGAAATGTTGCTGAAGTGGAGGCAAACCAACCTTTGTCACCCCAACTTGGCTGCTCTTGCATCCTTTGCCGGTGCATGCTGACATGTCATTCGCTGAAACTGCTGGCTGCTGTGCCTTCTTTTGTTCTCATAGCTGATAATTCATCAGAAAATACTTGAATCGGTCTTGTTCCCCCCCTAAACCCACTCCCGAGCCTGAGGATCAATGTGGGACGTTCCTAGTCTGCAGGGGATTGGATTGCAGTGTACAGTATGTGCTCCTTCTGTTGTGTTGACGAGCGCACGTATATCCGGATGGGTTGCAGATTTATATTTACCAATACCCTGGGGCATTGGAGAGCTATGACCGTACTCTGTTATGGAACACAAACACACAGCTCCCAGGCATTACCATTCAAGATTCTCCCAATCCAGGTCACTGATTGAAGCTGATTCATGGATCATTTGATGCTCGTTGAAACATAATCTTAATGTTGGCTGCATCAAAGCCTGTAAGAATATGAAGATTCATGTCTTGTCTTGACAGTACTTGTGGTGTCATCACAAGTTGAAGTATCTCTGAGTATAATGTATTGTATTGAGGGGTTTGATTCTTTAGTAGAGGGGGCCAATTTGGTGCGAGGGTCAGCAGAGGTGACCCCTGAAGGCATTGATTTGGGGGAAGGTCTGTTTTGGACCAACATAATTAAGACCATCCCTGTTGAAAAACCACAAATAACCGTTCTCCTCTCTTCTCCCTGGCCAACTTCAACTCTGTGAAATGAGTTCTTCCCTCTCTTCCATACCTAGTTTGGGCCCTGGTGTGATGTTTTGCAAATGTGCATTTTTGTACATTTAGGGGGCCCCTTTTTCTCTCAATTCCCACTAGATCTCTGGCGAAATTGAAGCATTCTGGAAAGGAGGAGTACAAAAAAAGAAGAAGAAAATGAGTCCACATAAGGTTCAGATTAAATTGTGTTGTGTTGCTTTTTTTTTTTTCTCCTCCCTTCCCATCGGATGTTTTCATAACTAAACCAAATGTGTGCTTGGAGTCAGCCAAGAGCAGTCAGGAGAGAGAGAATCCCTGAAGCAAAATGTTAAAGTCACATCGTTGAATCAAGTTTCCGCTGCCCTCCGGGCGTCCAGGCTGGACTCGGAGCTCTGTGGCTTATGAACCCCATTTCCCCTCTGGTCAGGCTGTTTCTCTGCAAGGCTTTTTGTTACTGCTGGCAAAGTGCTAGATTCACTCTAGACAGTTTCAGATAATTCTTGCTGAAACATTTATTAAACATTTGTCAGCTGCATGTTTCAGCCCCCAGATCTTTTTTTTGCAGCCATACTATTGACTAGACCCTTTAAACTAGCTATCAGTCTGTGCTTACTGCTATAAATTATCATCTAACTTTATGTGCTGGATTGAGGATTGAAATCCAGAAATAAAATGTTTGCAGAAATGTAGAGTCTGCAAGACCTCCAAATTTGTGCCAAAAAAGCAAACTTTTTGCTCTTATAAAACATCATATCCCAACTACGCTAAACCTTTTTCTTATTGAGTTGCATGTGTTTTTGAGCAAGTGGTTGTAAATGTTCATCTTTTTTTCTTTGCATACATTACAGTTTTATGTGTACTTTTGTTTAGATGTCTGTTTAGAATTAGTAATTCTGTATAAAAGCTTAATAATGGACAAGCAGACTGGTGTGTCCATGAGGGAAAAACAAAAGGTTTCTCCCCTTGTGGGTCTTCTTCAGCTGTCCACAAAGCACCTTTTATTTTTTAGAATATGATCAGAACACAGCCGTCAGGTTTCCTCCCCTGATCCATCATCCTCTCAACATTGAAGGAGGCTGAGGCCCTCCACTTTCACAGGGCAGGCAGCTGATGGTTTGGGGTTAGTGCATATGGTGTTGTGGCTGGTGCTCCTCATCTCCCTCCTCACCCCAGCTTCCTTCCACATCCTGTGCTGTCTTGCCTTGTCCCTTCCACTCGGACCAGATGTTTTTGTGCAGTCTAAGCAGCGCCGGTCTGAAGCATTAACGCAGATGAAGAGCTGAAGCAGCAGCCAGGTGGAATGATGGGATGTGTAGACCTCTGGGGATCGAGAGTGAGAAGGAGGGTGGGGGGGATGGGGATAGAGAGTGAAAGAGCGAGAGAAAGACATCATACATGAGGGAGCCGGGACTGGGGAACACATTGACCTCAGCTTGGCGTGCTCACGGAAGACAAATCTACTTGCATTAATTGTGTTTCTCCTTCTCCTCATCTTCTCGTCCTCTCTCTATGTCCGTCCGTCTGTCTGTCCCTCGCCTAGTCGGAACGGTCCTGGAAAATATAAACAGGATGCAGTCATGTCTGATCGTAAATCCCCTCTCGTCTGCTCCCTGGCCCGCAGCCCTGGACCACGTCCGTTCCCCTCCAGCCCTCGCCACCCCAACTCCGACCCCCCCCCCCCCCTACTTTTAGCTCAGAAGAGGAAGCCAAGAGTTTCTGTGTGTGCGTCTGTGTGATGTGTGCACGTGTGCATCGGGAATGGTTGTCTAATATACTGTTACCCAACTCTGGGGTTGGAAACGTGGTTGTGGGCTGGTTTTGTAACTACTAATCATTGTCCACATTTAGCATGTAATTCACTCAGAGAAGACCTGTCCTCCCACCTGTAGGGGTTAAATCTGCACAGCTGGACGCAAGCTGATGCACACATGCTGTTTTCTGTATTGTCGCAGTTCTACTTTTTTGCCTTTCTCACACATTCTTCTCTGCCTATTTAGTAATGATTGCATGCAATGTTGCAACCAGACCTACGTGCAGACCCTGTTTTTACTGTAATGTGAATTGGAGGAAATTATAGGCAGAGAAAGACCAAAAAGATTCCCTGTGCACTCGACTGATTGTCTCAGCGAAGTTGCAAATGTTTGCATACTGTTTTCTCTCATTACCAGCATATCAAGCTTTTGCTATGATTTTGGAAACTCTTATGGGGAATGCCGCAAACTCTCCTTGAACAAAACTTAAATTTGACATAACATCCTATGCTGAGGACAAGCTGCAGAAAAATGTCCTTAATCAATCTTTATTTCCCTCTCTGACAGAGATAACAACTCGAGTGGTTGTTGAAACAGAAGTCCTATGACAGGAAGGTTGTTGATTTAAATCCTCTTACTGACTGAGAAAGACTGGAAGGACAAAAGGAAGTTCCTGCAGCAATGCTTACAGAGCTTCCTTTGAGCAAGGCACTTGACCACAACTTGGTGTCCAACAACAGAATATCATACGTTTTTCCGGGCCGATCCCCAGTGAACTGTAGCTGAATAAAGTTGGAAAGTCAGAGGATGATATCATGATAATCATCACCTAATTATTTCAAATTGATTTCTTTTAAGTCTTGTTTTGTTTTTTCACATTCTCACAGTGACATGGTGGATGGCTCTAGATATAACAATACCTAACCTAACAGGCCGTTCACACATATGTGCTCAAAAGCTGGGACAGCGATAGCCTGCTATTGATTGTGAATGGGACCTGGCATTGCAGATCAGCACCGCCCACTGAGCTTCAGAGACTCCAAAGGCCCAAAAGCTCAACTTTATGCAAATGTTCTCTGATGCAATGTGTGCAGCACCCACGCAAGAGCCAACAATTGTATTTCATGTTTCACCGCTACCTAAAATAAAACCCCTCCACACACACCAACGCAAAATTGGATTTTTTTTAATGCAGGGCTGATTTTGGTTTGAGTGCCCATTTAGCCACAATTGCTATGGAGAAGAAACCAGTTAAGAGCTGTAGTAAATGCAAAACACTATTTAATTGGGGACAAAACGCTGCGTCATAGCTGCTGAATTCATCCAAAATTAAATCAGAATCCAAAAGTGAACTCGTGTAACCAGCCGAATGTTTCTGCAATGCATAATCTTTAGCTTTAGGTTGCCATTAGCAGTGCACAGAACATAATTTTAAGCCTGGTAACTGGTTGTTTTGTTGTTGACTTCACCCTGTACTTTTTTATGTACACACGCTGGTACCTTTGACTTTTTTTTTTATATCAAAGAACCACATATTCTCATACAGCTGCTCATCTTTTGTACAGATGATTCAACCAGGAGAGTTTCATCTCCATCAAAGCCTTGCCAGTCACCTAACATTATCTAAGTAGAACATGAATAGGACCTTTACTTTTGGAACCCTGAATGCACCGTGATGCAGGAAGAGCATGCCTGTTTAATAACCCTTCCTGTGAATAAATACAATCTTTTTTGTGACTTCTGCTTTAGAGGTATGTGTTTTATGTTTGTACTCATTCATCACCTCTGCATTTTGCAGAGCTGTCTGTTCCCAGATCTTTCTCCTTCAGATCAGTCTGCTATGACCTCTTTTGCAAGGCGAAACAAAGGCTCATTCTTGATATTGACACATCAATGTTTGTTTTGCTGTCTTCTTTTTGTTCAGATGCTGAAGTCTGTGGAACTGAGGGTATTCAAACCTTAAGCACTTCAATTACACTTCCCTTCCCTTTGGCCTACTCTCTTTTCTCCCCAATAATGCAGGCCCAATTATTTCCACGGTCAAAAGGGGAATTAGTGTTCATTTTGAGATTTGCATTCGCTAGGCGTGTATCATCACAGCGTGTACAAGCCTGAATGTTTTGAATAGAAAGTTGGACTGGGTGCATGTGGGTTTGGAATGAAAAACCCTCAAGCCACAACGACACTAGCATTACTTCTTTAGGCAAACAAACACCACTTTCATATCCCTTTTTATGCCTCAAATCACAGCCTTTTATTTTCTAAATGATTCACCTTTTCCTTTGTAATATATGGACCTGAATGTATTTAAGACACAAGTAAAACTTGTTTTTGACTGGTGTCTTTTTTCCATCTCTTTAAGCCATGGCATTATTATTGTGGTTTTTCAGGGTCTAGTTAAATTTCATAACTTTTGCTCAAGCCTGTGTCAAGTCTGACGGTTTATTGATGTATTTTTTCTTCTTTTTATGGCATGACTTTTTTGAGAAAAGTTCAGAATAAGCTATTTTTTTCTTCTTGTGACCCAGTGAGAGATTTAAAATGTGTGAACTTTCTTTCTGCAGGTTTGCATGCACTGAGGCGAGCACTGGGAGGTTCCCACCAACCGTCAGACCAGCAGCTGACCGGGACAGTGTCCGTCACTCTGCAGGACCTCCAGTGGGCCATGTCTGTTGTGAAGCCAAGCGCCATGAGGGAGGTTGCTATCGATGTCCCCAAGGTACAGTAACCTCTCTCGATCACTCCCTCATTCGCTCATGAACACACTATTTCTTTCTTTTAGACTAATCAGAAAGCCAACAACATAGTGTAGTTTTTAAACTTAATAAATGATACCAAAATGTCTTTCCCTCATCCTAATATTGATATTAATGGAACTCTGCTTCCTTATTGCATGAATGAAGCTGTACACAAGTTGTAGCAGCCGCAAGTTTTTTGCGTGACCAATCAGTGGCATTGCACACTGCAAACTCTGCCCCAATAGTTCCAGGGCCATCAGAGAGGGACTTTTTCTCACCAGGAACTATGGCAGAGGAACCGACTTTAGTCCCTGCTTCCACTGGTTGAAACACAGGAACTGTTCCTGAGTTCCTGAAATGGTTCCTCATCTGGAAAAGTTCCTGTGGTGGAAACATACTGTTGGTTTAAATGAAGGGCTGTCTGCAATTATTGTGGTCGGGAAGTAAAAGAAAAGACATCAAAATGGAAAACTGATGCCTTCTCGGCCCAGAAAAACGACAGATATAGTTCCTATATCGTACCAAAATTAGTGTTTTGTGTTGGTTTAGTCTTTACTGTTAACTGTTCAGGCTGGAGGTACATTGAGCCGTGATCAGAAGACCTCTGAGATCTACTGGTGATAGAAGGCTACAGTAACAGCCAATGTAAAGGAATCAAGATTTGTGTTACACAAGAAATTTTAGACAACCTGGTTAAAAACATTGCGGCGGCATTCTGGACCACGTGTAACCAATACAGAGATGTCTTGTTAAGGCAAGTGAATATGGAGTTAAAGAGAAAAGAGTGAATGATCGTCCTCTGCTGAGATAGCTTGAGATACAATGGACTTAGGCTTAGAAATGTTCCTCAGATGTAGAAAAAAACAAAAAGAAGCTATCAAAGAGGAAAAAAAAGAAAAAACTTTTGGTCATATTTCATATAGACTACTCAAGGGGGAAAATCATGCCAGAAAAAAATAATCATTAAGAGATGCATGGATCCAGAGACCCTCCTTTCATATGCCTGCCTAGTTTATGTCATCATCCTTAATGACACAATCTGTATTGGATCCTTTGTTTGTAATCAGCATTAGTTGTGTCTCAGTTGCATTCAACCTTGCAGTGGCCCTGCGAGGAAGCAGACTGGTTTACATCACGCAGCCTTTGCTTCATTTAAAGTACAAAACAAATTTATAACCCAAACAGCGTCACCACTTATTGCCACAAGAAAAACTAAAAGCTCATCAACAGCAGCCATGCCTCCCCTTTCCCTCTAATGCACATTCAGAAAATCCCTTAACTACTCTTTGGACCACTGACCACTGAATCACCAGCACTTAAAAGATGGGGTCAGGCTGAGGAAGAGTGGAAATGACCCCTTGGCCATTTTACCCTCCACTGCAATGAAGATGAATCGCTTCGCTCTGAGCGGATGGAGGGAGGGAGAGAGAGAGAGCGAGGGAGGAGAAGGAGGGATGAGAGGACAGTGGTGAGACTCCAGGATGTTTTGGAGTTTGCATGTGCAAGACATAACGGACAGGAAGAGGGCTCACATCATCCTCCACCGGTAATTGAAAGCAGATCGGGTCGCTGACGGTTCCTGCCAGCGACCAAAAAAAGAGAAAGAGAGAAGAAGAAGAAACGTCCTTCCTATCCCTTCACCCCCACCCGCCCGCCTCCCTTCTTCTCTCTGCAACACTCTGCACTGAGCTCACCCAGAGACGTTCAGTCCTTGCGGCCGGTTCCTGGAAACAAGAGAGAGGAGTGAGTTTGGGTTTGGAATTTCTTTTTTTTTTTATCCCCCTTGCGCAGCTCAGCTGAAAGGCCAGCCGCAGAGCCCCGGACTTGATTATATCCACATGAGTGCAAACATTTGTTTCTAATCCATTTTATATAAGAAACTTCCAGTGGTGCCGGATGAATACACGCCTCGAGTTCCTCGGAAACCTTCTCAGATCACGTATCTAGAGATTTGAGTTTTACAGATTATGCCTCTCGATTTATGTTATATTTATATGTAAATAAATTGAAAGTTCATTCTTAATCCTTTGTTTGTTTTGTGACAAGGCATTCTTCCTCTTTTTGACATCTTTCTTGTTTATCCAGCATTGCTTTTTTAAAATAATCATCCTCCACTGTGCAGTCTGGCTTTAATATTTTCATTTGGCAGCTGTATAACAAGCCCATTTATTCCTCCTTTTAAACTTACTCCTCGTCTCCCTTGAGTTTTTTTGTCTGAGAAGTCCCCCACACCCTCCTCTCAACCCCATCAAAGGGCCAGAGCCTGAGAGGCCCCTTGTAAAGTTCAGAAAACAACAGTAAAAGATAATAACTGGGTCTTGTACAAAAAGGAAGGGAGGGAAGAAGGGGGAAAAACGCAGCACAGCGAGGTGTGAGTCAAAACATTGCCTTCTAATTCCACAGACGCTTCATTCGTGACAAACGCACCTTGCAGTTAATGTTACTTTATATTGTTATTTCTTACAATGACTCCATTAAGTCTGCACAGACTTAACCAAAAAAAATGCAACACAAATGGGGAAGATGAGACTTTACAGTGTTGTGTTGTACATCTGCTTCCTTGGTGGAAAGATGCGAGTGATTGATTTGTGTTCAGATGATTGGCAGGTCTGAGGATGAGGCTAGAGGTCTTTAAAGCCACGAAACCACTAAATCCGGTTCAGGTAGCAGTTTCAGATTGCAGGTCATTCTAAGCTTTTCTTTTAATTTATGTTCTATACCTGATGAGCGGGGTTTACTCGCTAGAGTTTGGCTATAAATGATAGGATTTTGTCTTACCACATAAAGACAATTCATATGATACTGGGTAAGCTGTCATACCACAAATCATAGAAATGTTTTGTTATATTAAGCTGTACTGTTTACTTATAGTAATGCTGCTGCAAGTAGAGACTTTCCAGAAATTACCGTTTTTTGTTGGTGCACTCGAGAAAACTCCAACTTCAGCAACCTTTTTAAACAAAGAACTGCAGGACACACATCCTTATCCTGTTGTCCATGTTTGCTTAAGATTTGTCTTTTGGGCTTAATACAACCTACAATATGGAATACAACATAAAATAGCTTGTGAAAACAATGCTGTACATGAGCTAACTCTGGCACATTCATTTTCATTCTGTACTGAAATGAAAGTATGAGGGCAATCTAAATAACCTTTCATAATATACAGTACATTTAAACATAGTCAGCCAAAATTGTCCAAAACATTCACATAGCCAATGACAAAACAATCTCAGCTCGAGGTCCACTAAATAGCATGTTCCAGAGCTTTCAGCAGTCTGACGCAGTCTTCATAAGCAGATGGAGTTTGATCAGATGTTATGAAACTGTAGATTTCCCCAAACTTTGCATTACTTTGAGCACTGGAAGTACTCTGGTCCAGCTTAACTACGTTGGTTGATGACAACAGTAATTATATTGCGCCATGCTTTAGCTAGTCTACATTGAATTTAGCCTCTTGCATGTCGCTATCCATTAAATGCTTTTTTTGTGTCACGTCTCTTCTGTCTCAGTGTTCTTTGCTTTTCTTTATTCTTCATCCGTCTCTCTTTCTCCTGCTCACCTGTTTCCTCCATTTCTCTCTCTATAAGCCCCTTTTGCTGTTGCTTTTATCTCACTGCACTTTTTATTTCATTTCATTCCTCTCTAGGCCTTCGAATGAGCATTCTGATTCGCCTGCTTCCGGCCTATCTCTTCATCTCTGCAACACCCCCCCCCTCTATCCGTCCTTTCCCCTCTCTCGCTCGGCGCTGTCCATAAATTGTTCGGTATTTACAGTATGTGGCCAGACGCCAGGTTTCCATTAGGTGCTTCGTTCCCCGGAGACGGCGCCGGTGGCCTGGGATGTGTTACCTCTGGATGGAGAGCAGGAGGAGGGTGGGGGGGGGGGATAAGCATGAGAGGGAGAGAGAGAGAGAGAGAGGAAGAAGTGAAAAAGAGGGGAAGGGAGCCGCAGTGTTTAAGGGGGAGAGTGAGAGATGGCGTGATAGTGAGGGTCAAGTGAGAGAAGAAAGAAAGAAAGGAAGTGCAGTAGAGATAAGAAACAGAAAGATGGGGGAAGAGAGGAGAGGGAGGTACATGAACACTGCATTTACATGCACTTACTGTGATTAACCTGGTACACTTGGCTCTCTGCAGTTATCTGATTAGGGCTGCAGATAAGGATTACTTTGATTGCTGATTAATCTGTTGACCGTTTTTTCGATTATTGGTTTAGTCTATAAAATGGCAGAAAATGATGAAAAATGCCCATCAGTGTTCCCAGAGCTCAAGATGACGTTTTCAAATAGCTTTTTATTCAGTTTACAATCATATTAAATAGAGAACACTGGAACCAAAAAAGAAGTTAGATATTTTTGCTTCATCTACGATTAATCAATGTTAAAATTATTTGGAATTAATTTTCTGTCAATTGACTAATTGATTAAGCAACAAATCATTTCAGCACTAAACCTGATTTCTTAAATGTCATGTATACAAGAAGACCAGTAATCAGGGGAGGAATTAGATTTCTAGATTTCTCCTGGAGAACGGCGATTTCTTGGCCATGATAACACGTAACCCTGTTTCTAATGGCCGTTGCTACATGTACACATGCGCTTGCTACTCTCTATAACGAGTAAACTGACCTTAACGTGTAGTATCAGCGTATAAGCCATTGTTAAAAATAAGGTCAGGGATAGGGGAGAAACCTGGTTTCTTCTGGGCATGTAAATGTACTCGGAGAGAGAGCCAAGTGTGGGAAGAAAGAAAAGGAGTGCAGGAGATAAGACAGAAAGAGAGGGTATGAAGATAGGTCAAAAAAGAGATAGAGGAGGGAGAGAGAAGGAGGGAGAGAAAGATGGGGGAGATGTAGAGGAGGAAGAAAAGATGTATGGAGGGAACAGAGCTGAAAGGGAAGTGAGGAAGGGAGGGAATAATGGATGGGTAATGAAGAAAGAGACAGGAAGGATGAGAGAGCGGTCTGAGAGGGTTTTGGATGAGGGCTTCTCTTCTTATCTACTTCATCTCCTCCGGTTGTTCACTGCCGTACTCTCTCCCTCCCTTCTTCCCTCCTTCCATCTGTCAGACAGACAGCTGTTGGCCGACTCTCTCTGTTGTTGTTCACTCCGTCCAGAGTCTCCCTGATTCAACCCGAGCCCTCCGTCCCTCCGTCTCCCCCCCGACTTCGTTCATCATCCTGGAAGAACTTGCAACTTGCTGTTGCAATTTACTCGGGCAGTCAGAAAGTTGAAAAGGTCCTCCGTGTGGGTTACATGAGAACATCAGTGACATCAGCGTGCAATCAGAGTTTGTTTGGTCTGTTGCATTTATTGTTGGTGATGTGTTTGTGTTTGAGCTGCGGCAGATTAGAACTGTGTGATACTACCGGAGTGAGTTAGAGCAGTATATTAGACCAATTCCGATTATTTATTAGTACTTGGCCTCTCATTGTTGTCCACCTCCAGTTTAATATATATGATGTAGTTTTATTGGATTCCAGACAGGTTTACACATCGTTCTTCTTCTTGTAACACTACGACTTGTTCTTTTACTTCTTCCACTACTACTTCTTTTTCTAAAACTACTTTTTGTTCTTCTACTACCACTTCTTCTTGTCTGCTACAAAATCCTATTTTTCTTCTTCTTCTTCTTCTTCTTCTCAAAGCATAATAAAGCATGATAAATCGCTTTGGGAAACACTGAATACTTGTCATACTTTTTCTTGTTCAGCAGTTTCAATCAAACCTACTGGTATTAAATTGACCTTAAAAAACAGATTTTGGTTATATCCTAGAATACTGGAAGCCAAACCCTTATGTTATATGAATATGCCAAGGTTTATGAGATATTGATTTGAGAAAATGAAGATGTGTCTTTATTGGGTATTTTTACATGCATCATGTAGCTTGCCACAGCACTGCAATGTAGATTTTAATAAAATCTGTCCTTCAACTTGTTAAAAAACTAAATTCTAAGTTTTACTGATTTTACCTCGTCTCCTGCTTCCAGGTCCGCTGGTCGGATGTTGGTGGGATGGAGGAGGTGAAGCTGAAACTGAAGCAGGCCGTGGAGTGGCCTTTGAGGCACCCTGAGGCCTTCACCCGCATGGGGATCCAGCCACCTAAAGGAGTCCTGCTCTATGGGCCCCCAGGCTGCTCCAAGACCATGATAGCCAAGGCCCTGGCTAATGAAAGTGGGCTCAACTTCCTGGCTATTAAAGTGAGTTTTCATTAATGAGTCATAATTCTATTTTCTCGAGGTGGTAACTTTTTTATTTTCTTTGTCTAGACAAGATAAAAAAAAAATACTTCAACAACAATAGTTCAGGTAAGGATGAGGTGCTGGGCAAAAGGTTGTTTTTTTCCCCAATTTTTATACATAAATATGAACAAATAATGTATTACAGGTGTGCCTTTTCATGTCATATTCTGGTTGAGTGATCTGCCAAAACACTGCATATGACTCAGTGGGGAGAAAAATAAGGGAATGGAGCCAATCCAAAAACTACAAAAATAAAATAGAAAGAGTTATAAGACTCCCAACTCGGTTATGATGCAGGGTTAGTGATATCATATACAGTATACTCTGTATCGGCTTGTTCCAAGTCTTCATTAAAGCTTTATGATATATAGCTGCACCATTCCATCAAAGTGAAGTATTCAGGATGTCTTGTGCAGCATTTTATACATATTTCCCCAAAGTTCAGGCTGGCACATTTGGTATCTTTGGAAACGTTGGGATTTCCACTACAATCTCTAAAATAAAGTTCTGTGGGTTATGTAATGAGTGGCTGACTGGATGGTCAGTGGGATTTAAAAGGTCAATATACATCTAACATATTATACACTTATCAAATAAAAAATGAGATAATTCTCATATTACATACACAGTATATTGAATATGTCAGAGTAGTAGTGGAGATGTTTCCCTGATGACCTGGGAAACATCTCCTTGTTGTCTGGCTGCCCAACTTCCTCTGCACAAAGCTTCCCTGTCTGACCTTTGACCCTGTGTTTGTCCCCCTCTCATTCATCACCCCATCCTCTATGTCACCCCCTCTGTCGCCCTCACCTCAGCCCGCCCAGCCCCGGTTGACAGAGATTGATTGATCAGCTTGTTGAAGTTTTGATCAGGGAGTATTTCCAAAGCTGTTGCCATGCAAGACATAAAGCTTCGACAGAATCTCTCAGCCGGGGTCATTAAGCCCTCTGCAGATGTGGGTGTGATTTGCAAGCTTGTTTGTTTTTTTCTTTTTATTTCGCAGTGTGTTATTGTTGTATGCACAGAGACAAAGTCACAAAGGTTTTCTTGAGCTGCGAACACACAGAGTTTTTCTTTAACCTCCAATTACATCAACACTTTACTCTTATCCAGAACAACTTCAGACCGACCTTTAATTTCTATATGGCCGCTGTTATAAGAAAACAAATTGTCTAATTGTGAATTCACTTGAAGTCAGTTCAGTGCTGCTTTATTAATTGTGCATGGTGGAGTTCAAGTCATGCTTGCCTTCAGTTTGCTTTTTGATCCAGCACCTGTAGAAGTTTTTTGGATGTGCGCATCCTACAACCTGTTTGTCCTTTGAGTTCAAATCATACAGTTGGTGAAAGAAATGAAAGAAAAACATATAATGGGAAGAGGACGTATTTTTGGATAAATGCATTAACATTTTTCATGTTTGTGCTATTAAATTGCAAAGGTGAGTCAGAGGTCAACAATCACATGAACACATTTTGAACAAATTTGACTAGAAGCATCACCTTGTTTTCAAATAAGACATTACATTTCACAAATGTACAATAGCTGAAATTTAGATGTTTTCACTTCCCCTCTAGTGTTGGAGACATTATGATTGTTGTTGAATTATGTTTTGTGTTTGATAAAAAAAAAAAAGAGTTGTACTATAATTGTGTGCAGCAGTTTTCAAGTCATCAGGAAGAGTATCTGCTTTATGGAAAGGGTAAAAAACATCCTGTTCCTCCTGCTGAAAGCCACTCTCCAGCATCTGCAATAACAGTATCAGGTTTTTCCAGTGCGGCGGTTGCTTTGACATAGATACGTTATCCAGATTTAAATGTGGATACTTTAAGGCTCAGCCTGTTTCCTCTGCGTGAAAAAGCCCTATTATCATCTTGTCAATTTCAGTTTCCTCCCACTGCAGCCACTCAAACACACTCATATCCGCAGATGCATACGTGCACACAAACACACACACACTCACACAGCTCGTATCTCTAGTGTCAATGGTTTTAAACTCGCTGTGTCCAGCATGTGGCTCTGCCACAGAGAGAGGCACCTGGGATTAATGAGTCAACCTCCACACTTACTGCAGGAGACAAAAGGGCTGGAAGTTAAGTGTCGTCTCCTCCGTCAGACCAGGGGTGTTGAAAGGATGGATTGCAGGGGAGGAAGTTCTTGTGAGGGCTGAGTGGATGTTTATCTGCTTGTGAGCGAGGGAGAGAAGAGGGAGGAAAGGAGTGAAGGAGAGGGAGAAGACAGCGAGACGGTATAGCAGGCTCTATTAGTAGTAGTAGTTGTAATGAGTAAAATTAGTGGTGGTGCAAGAAGTGTTGGGTGGAGTACTAGAAGCTGAGGCAGTATTTGTAGACAATGTCCACACTAAGCCAGCTAAATCTGAAAATGACAGCAACATGCAACATTAATGTCTTCATGATGTTTCTGAAAGGTTTTCTGTCCACACTGATGCCTAAACAATTGGAAAATGGCTTCATCTCTTCTTCCTCGTCTTTGTCAGCAAACAACAAAATCATGCTTTACAGCAATCACCTGGTAGGACAGACAGACTGCTTATTACTGAGTCTTGGCGGGTTAAGGCTCTCTCTCCTGCAAGCCGTCATCACTTATGTTGTGTTTCATTACATCTGATCACACTATTTAGTTGTTGTCATTGACATACAATTATTGGATCGAAGCTCATAAATTCTTCGTCTTGACCAATAGAACAGCGGTTCCTTCTTTATGCTCAAGAATGCATCTCACAAAATATATACTAATATTTAACATGAGTGATCAACAGAAAATGAGGCAACAGAAAGTTTTTAACTTTACTGATACACAGCTCCTGATAATGTCTGTGCAATATAGTTCATATTTTGAAAAGCTCAGTTTTTACTGTCCACACTAAAACATGAGTGAAAACCCTGGTGTTGTTTAACTTACCCACTCCGGCAATCACAGTGAAAAAGCGCAGTTTTTTGGGGTGTAAAAAACATCCTTTTAGTGTAGACAGGGGAAAAAAAGTGTTTTCATATTTAGCCAGCTCAGTGTGGACGTCCTTAGTAGCAGTAATGATAATAATAATAATAATAATAATAATAATAATAATAATAACTTTATTTTTATATAGCACCTTTAAAAACAGAGTTTACAAAGTGCTTTGACAGACAAAGCAAAAGCAGCATACCCAGAAAGCAATATAACAACAGAAAGCCAAACAGTAAAACAACAAAAGCAAGATGAAAATTAATGATCAGTAAATAGTAGTAATAGTAAATAGTAGTAAGAGTAAAAGCTGCATGTTTTGCATGTTCTAACTGCTGTCAAATTGTTGAGCTCCATTTGAGCTGGAGGAGTTTGTGTCATTCAGTGGGAAGAAATGCCAAAACTGTAAATAAATAAGTCATGTTGACCAGGTTGGCCATTTGCATGTGACAGTGTTTTTGAGTGGCATTGATCGAGGCTATGCAAAAACTGTCCATCTTGCACGCATTGTTGATCTGAACTAAATGTGGTGCTTCGCTTTGGTCACAAACCTGACATTTTGCCTGTGAGAACATACCAAAGATTAGATTTTATTTGATGTATAGCAATAGCAACAGTAGTAGTAACAGCAGTACTACTAGTACTATTGTACTAGCAATGGTGGGGACACATGGTACTGTAGTGTTCTGTAGTGTTGCCAGCTGAACCACAGATGTTACACACAAACATAAACCAGTACAGAGTGTACAGTGAACATTGAAACAGCACTGTGCAATTACACCACACACACCCTGCTGTCCTTCATGACATTCTCACGCTGTGTTTTCACTGTGTTCCTCTTTTTAATCTCCAAAACACGCCACACAGCGGCAGCTGCTTCTCTGCTCTTTCAGAATGTTAGCTCTCAAGTTTAAACCATCTACAAACACAGTTCCAGCAGGTGATACACAAAACGTAACCATGATTAGTCATGATGAGTCAGGAGTGTCCTGAAGATGATGGCATATTTACCGCTGCTCGAAATCAGATACTTTAAACTCAATCTCAGACATGGTCTCTAGGGATCCATTAGTTCAGCATACTTTTTTCTTTACATCAGCATTTCATTTTGCAATGAAACAAAACATAGCACTCTAGCTTAAGTATTAATTAATATAATGCAGTAGCTAAACATTTCTAGTTATCAGGATGTCAAATTATCGACCAAATCTTATTGTTTTAACTTGATTTTTTTTAGGGTCCAGAATTACTGAGCAAGTACGTTGGAGAGTCTGAAAGAGCTGTGAGAGAGGTAAGTACATTTAACTTCCTGTATCTGATTGTTACAGTGAAAGGTTCTCAATGGTTTGTTAATACTATTGTTATATACTGACGTAAAGTTACACAAGCTGACATTCTTTTCTGGACCCCGTTGACCGATCCAAACTAAAGTGATAATAATTGTTGTGCTTCTATAAATATTTTTAGTTGTTGATGTAATGAACGGATGAACCGAGATGTAATTTCTGACATTAATGAGTGCAGTATGTCCTGTTTATTTTTGTGCTGAGAATGATTCATTGCTCCTGTTAAAGTTCTGTCCTGTTTTCCTCTCTTCCATTGTTACTAATTCTGCTTGCAGGTGTTTCGGAAGGCAAGGGCCGTCGCTCCCTCCGTCGTCTTCTTTGATGAGATTGACGCTCTCGCAAGTGAAAGAGGAAGGTACAGTACGTTACTTTTCTTGACACCATAGAAAGAGGTCTAGGATTAGAAGAAAAGGTGCCAAGATTAATGGCAAAAACATAGTTCCTGTCCACTTGATACATTTTGCCCTTCCTCTCTGAAAGTTCCTCGGTGATTGTTCACTTGACTACTGCTACTGTCCACTGTGTACTATTTTCAGCACTGTGGTCATTCATTGTCCAGCGATGACAAATGCACAGTCATCGCTGCGGTCTGCTTTAATTTACCATCCCTCGCCTGTGTCCCAGCTTGTCTCACAAAGATTCACTTATGAATGGATGCAGCAAACATCCCAAAAAGTCTGCATGACTGCTCTATCAAAGCCAGCCACACGGTTCCCATGGTGTCCTCTTAGACTTTTGCGGCTTTTCTCTACCAGCGATCACAGAACACAGTCTTGTCCGGAGGTGCTTTAGTGGGATGGCACTGGGAACATCTGTGGCTTAAAGGAAAGAGGACGAGGGGCGGACAGAGGACACAGGCCGGAGGCGCACAAACACTTCATTGTGCCCGTCCACGGCAGATGGGGAAGGCCAAATATACAGCATGCTTCCTGGTAAACCAGTCGATGAAACTAAATGTTGTAGGAAGGAGCACAGAAAGGCCAACAGGCCGTCCCTATAACTTTTCCATGTGGGCCCTCTGTCAGATGCTTCAAATGCTATACAGCGTCTAAGACATAACATATCTTGACATCTTTGTTTTTGCCTCTGATTATGAAATGTAGAATTATTTAACAGTTTGTGTTAAACAAAAGGTATTGGATATGTAAACGTCTAACTTTTCTATACAAGTGTTCTTATTAGAATCACCACCATTCATTACATTTTCACTGTACGGGTTTTCTTAACAGAAATATTTGGTTTCTTCTCTAAGAAAAAAAGGTTTTAAATCCCAATAACTCAGTCCCAATATCCAGTATATAGCATGTTACCAACCAGAGGTGTAACGTTTAATTTGATGCATTGATTATAAGTTATGTCGATTCAATACATTGATGTGTTAAAAAATAATCAAATTGAATTTCTTTAGCTTTGACATTTTTAAACCCTTTGAATCGCAATACTCAAATCAACACTACTTCCTTCTCCTTCAGGACTGATACTGGTGCTATTATATTATTATATTAATATTACTGCCACAACTGCTGATGTCACTGTTACCATGGCTACAACTGTACAACGCTTACTACAAGTATTACTACTGCTGAGAGTGAAATGTGTGGTCAACACTGTTCAGGCTAACGTCTAACAAGTAAAGTTTTTTAAAAAATGTGAGAAATATTAATTTTCTGTATACTAGATATTCATTCTCTTTCTTTAAAAGCTTCCATATTGTCAACACATACCAACCTAGCCACTGTAAAGTCTTCAGTGTTTTGTATCATCTCATAATATTTAGTGAAATCATAGAAACATTACTATTTATGTCTTATTTTGGAGGAGTCTTTAAAATGTGTATTTTTCACTTTAAGAGAATGAGGATAGTTTCACATTTCACATATGTTTCTTTAAGGAGTGTACCACGCTGGCTAACGCTTATAAAATCATTTTTCCAAAACCAACTCAAGTTGAGAGAGAAAACATCAAATGCCCTTGAAATGAATGACAGTGATTGGTGCAACCAGTCCCAACTTTTCAATACTTTGTCTGAGTTTCAGTGCCTTGTTTTGGTTTTTCAAGATTGTCTGGATGCTGGCTTCCAAGCTACCGAGCTAGCCAGGCCATTCAGTAGACAGCATTTCAGAGTTTCCAAAGCAACCTGGAACAGAGTTTTTGTGCTTTGATGTTTAGTGCGGTCTTGACTCATTTCCAGTGTACAGGATACGACTCTATTGCAACTTCATCAATCAATTTTTTTTTTGCCAGTGGGACTGACAAGTTCTCTCTCAGTATGATTGAGTTCCCCCCTCCTTATCTTGATGTGCACTTTTGCGAATGTACTCTGATTCTCCACCCAGCTGCAGCCGGCTTTCACCAATAATGCAGTACAGCGTGAGAGTTTGTCAGCTGGCTGCGATGGACGTGGGGCTGGACCTGCGCCTCGAGGCCACTCGCCATTTTAAAAATGCACTTAGTGCTGATCTATAAAGGTTATTTATTGGTCTTCACTTCCTGCCATGTTTAATCAATGAAGTGGCTCACGCACACCGGCAAGAATTCAAAACTGTTGACACAACCAAGACAGCCTTTGCTGTATAGTATATGTGTGTGGGGTTTTTTTTTCCCTCTTGAGGCAGGAGATGAGAAGCACCTGTAAATCTGTCAGCCTACCTGCCACGAGTCCAAACTGGTGGAATGAAATGAAGAAGACAGGAAGAGAGGCAAACTAGGGGCGACGAAAACAGACAATGAATGTTAGATAGAGGCAGAGGCTGACAGATGAAAAAAGACAAAAAAAATGTTCAGGATTGACTGAATTGAAAATAAACTGACTGCATCCCTGACAGAGAACCTAGAAAATAATTAATATTTTAGATAATGATGAGAAATGAAAGGAGGATTGTTGGATTTGAAAAGAACAATGACTAAAAGAGAGTAAAATGTTTCAATGAAAGTCCAACATGCTTTCTCTCTCTCCCTCATTGTCTCTCTGTCACTCTTCTCCTTTTCTTTCATCCCGTCCTCATTGTCTTTCTCCTTCCTCTCTCTATAGTGGCTCTTTTTCTTTTTCTGACATCCTGTCCTTTTGTCTCTCCCTCTATTGCTCACTCTCTCACCCCACTTTCTCTCACCACCTTTATTCTTCCTCTTTCCCATATTTTTTCATCTCATAATCTCTCTCTCTCTCATATCCCCTTCTCTCTCCAATTCATCGTCGTTCTTTCCCTAATCCTCTTCCCTCCTTCCTCTTCTTCCCACTATCTCCCCTCACCCAAACTTTCTCTCTCTCCCTTCATATCTCAGTGACAGAGCGCCTTTGTGTTCCTCTGCAGCCTTGTCTCTGCTAATGACGTCTGGCACTTCCGCTGGCCCTGTCAACAGAGACTGTGTGTGTGTGTGTGTGAGAGCTGAGAAGGGTGGCTGTCTGCACTGCTTTATGGAAAATAACCACCTTGTAATGCAGTGACTAACATATTGATGAGTTAAAGGATAAGGCTGGTGATATTCTATATTATATGTTTCTTACTGTCAACAAATTCTTCTAAAGGTGTTAACGGTGTATCCAAAGCCTGATATATCTTATTCCTCTGTGCCATAGACCTCCATTGTTGTCCAAAAACTATTAAAAAACCAACGTCCTCCAACCTAAACCATAGAATAGGTCGTTTTCCAATCCCAAAATGACATAGGCGTACCGGACCTTCATCGTCGTTGTAACAACAACACATCGTTAATGATGTGAGACGGTCGCAATTTGGTTAGGTTTAGGCACCAATACTACTTTAGGAAAAGATCGTGGTTTGGGTTAAAATAACTATGTTAGTTACGTAACTTAACTTACATTTGTAACTTAAATTAACTCACGTACGTGACTTAAGTTACGTAGGCTACGTAATTTAAAATAAGTTAACGTTGACTTGGTTTCACATGGGACAGGAACAGCAGTCTCCAGGGTGAAAATCCTGTGTTGTTTCATCCATCCACCCCGACCTCCTCCCTACGTGGACTTTGGCACTCTTTATAGGTCGGGGATGACAGTCTCATAATAACTCATAATAACTGTGGCCACTAGAGGTTGCCGCCTAAATAACCGTAAATATGGGTCGTAATAAGGTGCTGCTCAATAAGCCACACTATTGCACTGGGTGATGACATGTACCTTCATTACCATGAACACACTCTGTAGTTTATGTGGAGTCAGTCCCACATTCACCGTCCTGCTGCCCCAAATACTCACTGAAGCATCAAATGTATAGTATATTAATCCACTGCTTGCACTATATTGCACTATATACCCCTGTTTGAGTAACATTTGCCAAAAACCACAGTGCCCAGCCATTATAGGAAGGTTATTTAGACTTTTTTTAAAATGAGCCATGAAATGACCCATTAATGTCTTTAAAAAATTAAATAGCCCAAAGGGAGCGTTCCGTCTTTTATTTTTTTACTCTTCTCTCTCACACTGAAGAAAGGCTCAATAATTTGAGTTGTCCTCCACATCACGTGAAATGCGCACATGCACGTGCTTCTATCTTCAGCATCATGGGGACACAATTTGAATCCCAGGAATAAGAAGTTACAGTTCCTGTATAGAGAGGCAATGTCAGAATGAAAAGACATTAAATGACTATCAGGGTTGTCACGTACCATTCAAACATCACAAAAATTAAGTATCTGATCTGTAATGATTGGACCGAATACGTATACATTTACAGTGTATAAGCCACTAGTCAACACTGTTCCTAAAATGCACTGTCGCTGCCTTACAGTGCCATTACCATGAAAACAAATCTGATACCTGTTAGCTTGTTAAGTGAGGCAGCAGATGCACTGCGAATGAACGGCACAGCGTCAGTTCTACAACACTTAGGAGGGTTGCGTTCAAATTATATTCCAGTTATCAAAAATGGGGTTTGATTTAATGAAAATATTAAAAATTAAGACTTTGAATATAAAGTATTGCACACATAATATCTCATGCTGATCTTAGGGTATGGAAACCTGGGTGAGATAAACTCCAGCACTACATTTACAAGTCCAAACAAGGTGACATATTTGTTAACTTTGTCTAAAGGAAGGCTGCTTTATTTGAGAGGGATGACGTGTTTTCTGGTGCCTTGTTTTGAGTTGCAGTTCAGTAGGACGTCATTGGCAGGAAAGCTCACTTTTGCTGCCAAAGCTTTTTCTTTCTTTTTGCAAGAAGAATTGTGCTAATGAAAGAACCTGCTATCAGAGTGTCAGTGAAACTATTCAAAAGTTCCCTACAAACATTCAAGAACTGGATGATTTTCATCCTTACGCAATACAGCAAATATTAGTGATGAATGAGAATATTTTGAGGTATGTGTATTGGACTCCTGAGAGCAGGAGTGAGTGATGATCTGATGATCTGATTCTCTCTCTTTCCCTCCATTATTCCATTTCTCTTTTCTATGCATATTTCTTCCTTCCACCCTTGTTTCCTTCATTTCTTTACAGTACCTACTGTCCGTCCTCCCACCAATCCATTCATGCATCATCTGTCTGTAATTCATCACTTACACCATCTTTTTACCCCAGTTTCTGACTAATTTACATACGTCCCTTTCCCTCTCCATCATCCATCCTTCCATTCAATCGTCCATCCACTCATCAGTCTCATCTCTGTTTCCCTCTCTTTAATCCTGTCCACTCATCTGTCTTATGTTCTCATCCATCCCTTCAGCTCCTCGGGCTCCGGTGGTGTAGGCGACCGGGTCCTGGCTCAGCTCCTGACAGAGATGGACGGCATCGAGCAGCTCCGAGATGTCACTGTGCTGGCCGCCACCAACCGGCCCGACATGATCGATAAGGTAAACAGACGCCGGCTCTCTGTCTTTCTCTCCTTCCTCCTCTTTGGTCCGTGATTGATAAGGTTGAGGGGATGTTGTGTGTTTGTCTCTCTTGTCTCCTCCTTTCCCTCCCTTCCTCTGTTGCACATGATTGATAGGGTTAAAGGTTGCTTGCTCCGGTCTGCCTTCCTAGACTCTCTCTTTGGATGCTGTCACTGCGTTGTTTTGGTGCTATTAGATGATAGAGCATTTTTACACTTTGTTTGGTTTCGGGTGCATTCGTATTAAACATGTTTGGAGTGTTTTAGTGAGCTTTTGCTCATTTAGTTTAGTTTGTTTGGTTAAATTGCACCAAATAACTTTCTGTCCTCTTCCAAGAGATGGAAAAGAAATGGTGATTCATCACGACTGAAAAGGAAAAGGAAATAACTTCAAAACACTAAAGGTTTTTGGGTATACAGATATGGCTGTTTCCATTTGAGGACGCAAACCAGACTCCATAGATTATTTAGGTTTTTATCTAGAACACCAGCAAAGGAAAAATATGGTGGAGAGTGCATGTTGGTTAAAATTACAGAGACTGGAATAAGTTTGTTGTTGTCTGTTGCTGCCTTTTCAACCTCTAAACTAGGGTTAGATTCCAATAGCCGCTTTCATTTTGGATCTTGTTCCCAAACTAACAAGTCTCTTATCAGACGTTTTATCTCTCCTCCATCTTTTTTAGCCATGGTAGTGGCATGGCTCTAGGGATGGCAATGTCAGTCGGTCGGTCCACCACTTTGGTCCAGACTGAAATATCTTAATAACTATGGGATGGATTGCAATGAAATTTTATGCAGACATTCATGGTCCCCAGAGGATGAATCCTAATGACTTTGGTGATCCCTTGACTTTTCATGTAGTGTCACCAGCAGATCAAAGTTTTCACTTATCCCGTGAAATATCTCTACATCTACTTGATGGACTGGCATAAAATTGTGTACTGACATTCATGGTTCCCAGACAATTTAGCCTAATGACTTTGGTGAGCCCCTGACTTTTCCTCTACTGCAACCATGAGACAACACAAGTGTCTCAACAACTTTTCGATGATTTGCCATGACATTTGGCACAGACATTCAAGTCCCCCTCAGGATGAATTGTAATAACTTTGGTGATCACCTGACTTTTTCTTCAGTGCCATCATAAGGTCAAAATTTCAATTTGCCCAATGCTTTGGTTTAATCTAATTTAATTTGCTAATGACATTCCCATCGGCCTCAGCTGTACTTTGTTTTTAGTGCTAATTAACAAATCTTAGCATGCTAACATGCTAAACCAAGATGATGAACATGTTGAACATTATTCCTACTTAGCGTCATGATGTTAGCGTTGTCATTGTGAGTATATTAGCATGCTGACATTAGCAATTAGCTCAAAGCACGGCTGTGCACAGAGCTGCTAGCATGGCTGTAGACTTTTAATCTTGAGCAATGTACAAAATATTAAGGTAAAATTAGCAAAAGTCCTATTTTCAGCTGGCACTGAACCTTGCTTTTGCCATGTCAAATTCAGGACACTCTCACAATTAAACTTTGATTCATATATCAATATTTTACACTTATGAACTTGAATGAATAGTTCTGCATCAGGACTCTATCCAGTACTGGGAGCCAGTTGCTTGTAAAAAGTAGAAGGCTACAGCTGTTTCTTGGTGTATTAGATTTAATGAACATTTCACATCTCATTTTCAGGTTCTAACTACAGGTAGTGAGCATTAATTAGGCTCAAGCCAAGTCAACTACAGAAGAGTAACAGTTTCACTTCTGATGCAGTCAATTTAAAACGCACTACAGGTGGGAGTGAAACATTTATCTCTTCTTTCTTTCTTCTTCCCCTCCATTTCCCCTTTTCTATTTTTCTACCCTTTTATCTCTGTCTCTTCCACTTCCCATCCACAAAAGCTTTCTTTGGTCTCTTATCCACCCATCTCCGTCCTAATGAAATTTCCTGAGTGCTGATCAAAGACAGAGTCTGCGGCTTGTCAAAAAGGACACAGGAAAGGAGAATGTTTCAGTGCTTCTTAAGCTCCTGCTCAAGCTGCCGTCTGTCTCTGTCTTTCTTCCATTTTTTGTCTTTGGGTCTCCTCCTCAACTTACTTAAATATACTTTCATATCTCTGATGCTGTAAAGAAGTGTTTTATTCTAAAATAGCATATCCATAATTAGAATATAATAATAATAATAATAATAACAGCTCTTAAACTTATGGAGTCGTTGCTTTTTAAGTAATTTTCTCAGTTTTACTTTTCTGAGAATTTGTCAACCTTGGTGTTTTTCCCTTGGTGATATTTTTGTCCATCATGACTATCGGTCATTAAAACATTTTACCCGCCCCCTCTTTCCAGGAGACTACTGTCCATTTAACTCAAAGACAAGTGTTTGGGATGATTTCTGTTCAATTACATTTTTTGAGAAAGCTTTCAGAAGCTTGTGGTCCTTGTCCCAATTGATAAGCATTTTAAAGACAAATAAATTTAATAATTTATATCTTTAAAGTAAAGTGAAAGATTTTTTTCTTTTATCTTTCACCTATAAGTCCAAATTTCACCATTAGCAGTTTACAGAAACCAGGTTTCTCATTTACATGATGTTTGAGACATCAAATCCAGTTACTTAAGAGCAAAACTGGTAACTGCTCACCTCAAATCCATATCAGCTCTTGAAGAAATCCTCTGCATACAAATCTTGGGTAACCCCCTCCCCAAACCCTCCACCCCTGTGCCCCATTTTTAGCCCACTTGTGGAGAATTGATCCATCGCTGTGGTGGGGGAATGACAGCAACTTCCTCCACCTCTGCAAATGGTTGCCGTCCCATTTCAAACTCCATTAGCGGCATTGGCGGCTAAGAAACAGCCTGAGAGTGTGTGTTTATCTGCGAGGGAAAAATATGCATAAAGAGAAAAAGAGAGAGAGAAAAAAACTCTTAACAGTAGGTAGGGGGTCAAGCCCCTGGGTGGACAGATGGGAAACCCCAGGCGTCCTCCCACAAGCTGGCCTCCCTCTCAGGAAGTGGTCTCCCGGGCAGCTGAGAAATCAGATTACCTCCTCCTTCCCGCACCCCCTAGTGTGAGTGTGTATTTGTGTGTGTGTGTGTGTGTGTGTGTGTTTAGCAAGGTTCAAGTCATTTGAATGAGGAATTTTGAATGACATGCATTGCGAAAGGAAGCTGCCAAATGGACAGATAGGCGTCCCACATTGCCCCCCACCCCCTACGGTTTTAGCACCCTGCCCGCCTTTACCGCCCCTTTGCCACCACTGACGCTGACTGTCACCTCACACCGGAGATGGGCGGGCATTTCCATACCAATGGCAGGATATGATGGGACAAATGAAGATTAATGGGACGCTCTGGTGTCAATGAAGTCATTGTCGACTCTTGGTGTAGCAGAGGAGGCTCCTGGGGGCCTCAGCTGTTTGATGGACAGAGTGGGAGGGATGGAGAGAGGAAGTGAGGGGAGAAAGTGGCGTTTACTTTAGTTTGAAAGGAGCAGGCCTGATGTCCATCTTTCAGCCGGTGCTACAGGACAGCGTGGATTTCTGTTTCTAATCAGGTTTAAACAAGCCTCTTTTGAGTTCTTGCACTTGTGGCTCCAATGTCACAAGTGCAACACTTTTTATTTGATATACTGCATGAAGTTAAACTCTGTAAAGCATAAATGATATAATTAATGAGTGACAGACCTATAGTATGTATTCAGGTCATTGTCCTTTATGATATTTAGGAAGCATTTTAGCAAGAATGTGAACGTTTACACAAAATGTCAAATATTGTCTTTGTCATAATCCATGGGCCAAAAATCTAATTCTTATACCTTACCTTAAAATTAGCATTATCCGTAGGGCTGGGGAGAAATTATGTATTATTGTTAATCAACTCTCAGTGGAATCATATTGTGAAAATATGATTATATCATGTTGTAGTTTTAAACACGTCTGTTGTCCAGATTCATGATTTCAAACAAATTGTATTTAAAAACTAACACGTGTTGTTGAAGTGTTTGTTATACATCTGACAAGTTCCGTCTGATGTAATGAATAATGTAGCCCGATCAATACTTTTTGCTGCCGATACCATATCGATATTCAAAAGTTAAAAAATATATATAAATAAATGATATATGAGCCGATATTCTTTTTTCATTTTTTAACAAAAACATTTCTTAAAGGACCCCTTAATATATATATTTTTTTTATCATGACCAATTAACCACTGTGACCAAAATATGTACTAAGCAGGACATTTTACTGTTGAAAAATGCACTTGGATAATATTTGACCACAGTTATTGTTATCTTTATTTGTATATCATTATATAATAGGATATCAATGTCAAAAAATATTCCTATTTATATCATGATTATTAACACCAGAACTTCTACTTGTGATGATTCTTTATGTAACGGTGAACATACACTCAGATCATTCATTTATTTATCTATTTATTATTTTGGATAAAACAATCGTACCACAAGGTCCATTTGTAGTAGTTTGTTAACTTGGGAACACTTCCTCAGCAGATGGAGTTTGCCAGTTTTAGATGTTCATATTTTTCATTTTTCTGAGCACTTTAAGGACTTCTGGTCCATGTTTTATTTCAGTGGCAAAGCTGTGTTTTTGTATTTGCTCTGTATGAGAAAAGTGTTTCTTTTTTTGTTTAGACTCTGCAGTACCTTTTAAATATAAACTAAAGGGTAGCCTAACTTTTAGAACTAAGACATCCTGTCCTTTTGCACAAAGTCCTCCAGCTTCCTCTGGCCTTTGTATTACATCAGTGACAAACATGACCAGGTATGCAACAACACAGAGACATAATGTGACTAATGCAGCTGAATCACATCCTAACAAATGGATAACAAAAGATAACAAATGGATAGTTTTCTCACAAGCACACACAGTCCCACTACTTCCTCTCGCCTTTGTATCCCAACAGTGATGAATGTAATGCACATTATTCACAATTGCAGACTAACCAGATCAATCTGTTCTTCTGCCAAACATATTCACACATTTTGCCCTCTTTAACTACAGCATCCTCTGCTACTTTATAATTAATTGCGTAAAGTAATAGAAGGTGCAGTGGTTAATGTAAGTAGGTTAGTTCATTCCTCTGCATGATGACATATCACCAAACAAACCCCCCTCGCAACCCCTACTGCCCCTTTGGGACCAGAGGTTCCCAGCTGGGCTCTTATCAGATCAAGGGGTGAAAACAAAACAGAGGCAATACAATTAGAGTTGGAGGGACAGTATGTCTATCCTGATACTCAACAGGAACAATTAACATGGCTGCATTTCACAGCTGTCAAAGTTTTACTTCACTTTGACAATTGTGATATCATATATAACAGTCAATATACATTTCCAACAAGGAAAGAACATAAGCAGTGTGGTGACATCTTGACATTACTTGTTTTGTCTGACAGACAGTCCAAATATATTCAGCTTACAATGATACAAAACATAGAAAAGTGGAAAATCTCCGCCATGCTAGTGGCATGATTCTAGGGATGTCAGTGTGCTGATTGCATTAGCTGACTAGCTAAACTAAAATGGTGAACATAGTTAACATTATACCTGCCTAACATGAGCATGTTAGCCCTGTCATTGTGAACATGTTAGCATACTGACATTAGCATTTAGCTCAAAGCTCCGCTATGTCTGAGTACAGTCTCACAGAGCTGCTAGCATTGCTATAGACTCTTAGTCATGTTGCTGGATAAATGCCTTAAACAGTTGTTTAAAGTTGCTAGCAAATGTTGACAAAAAATTGTAACTCAAGTCCACTTACCATCTTCACCTTCTGGAACTTTAAACTGAATTTCGCGTCTTTCTCACTGGTGATAATCTACTGATTCAGCACAGTATTTTTTTTTTTTTATGCTAACAACCGCCACATCAGTCTTGTTTTCAACCACCATTTTGTTGGTTAATTTTAACTTAACTAACCCTTTTTCATCCACCAGGTTGTCAGATAACTTAACTGTTATTGATTATTGTTAACTGAATGAATTAACTTGGGATCCACAAATATCCTCTTGAGGACACAAGATCGCATTCTGCTCCGCTACTGATGAATTGTTTTCAATATTTATATTTTCTAAATGTAAACATTATTAAACTATAATTGTACTGACAAATCATGTCCCGACAGGTATGAGCACCGTCACACAACCACTTACAAATTTCCTCTTTCCCAATGTTACCCACCTGTTTCACTCACTGTGTTGTGGGTGAAATTGTGCCAGAATGCTGTTTGAGTCACCTAACAGCTCTCCAGGTGTGTTACTATGTTGGAGCAATGACAACAAATAAATGATTGTAATACCTTCCTTCCTGAGAATACTGTTTGCCAGATTTTGCCATAAAACAATAAAGTAAGCTTTGCTCTAATTATATGATGTTCAAATTGCAGAATTAGGAATATAGATTATGAAGCAGTGTCAGGTTTAAATAGAGATATTATATAGACAAATTGTTTCTGACTGCAAATGACAAGTGACACAAAAATCAAGCCATTTCTTTGCTGGTCTGTAATGTGTCTCAACATGGTTTTAAGGATGTAAAAAGATCATTTTATAGGATACAAAGCATTCCACAGTCTTTATTTGTCATAAAGTTGTATTGTTTTGTTGTCCCATCTTCCAACAGTGAAGCTTGTCTTGTCTTTTCTATCCACTCATACTCTGTGTTAGGTTTTCTCCCCTCTTCATGTTTATAGGCTCCTCCCTCTGAAAATCAGCCCCCTGTACTGTAGTGAGGCTTCTGAACAGGAGATGGTGCCAAACCTGACATGGGTCAGTTCTTTTGACAATTATGTTCAACGCTGACAATTCCTACAGATTAAAAATTTGCCAGAATACATATAAATGCTCAGAAAAAAAATTGTTTAAACCTGCCACTATGTTGCTCAATGGATAAAGCAAGAGACCTCTGCAGTTAAGGGTTTAATTCCCACTGAGGACAAAGTATGTATTTTAGATAAAAGTGATGACTAAATGTCAGATGTACCCAACTTTCGTTGTGGCTGGAAACAGCAGGAAACATTAAACACTAAATAAGTTTATACCACATAAAAACAGACAGAAAAGCTGACTTATGTCTCAAGGAACTGTGTTGTATTATTTAATATTCTGTAGTACTGGATTACAATACTTTGTGCAGCTTGTACTATATAGCCACTCCACATTTTTTATGTTGTCTCTCTAAATTTAGCAGTAATTTGGTTGTTCTATCCATTTTTTTTGTCATTTACTGAAATGAAGCTCTACAAGATGATGTATGGCGCTGAAACATGAGGCCTTGTGGGATATTTTATGAGCCTTCATGGTCTTGTGGTCTTGTGTCCTAACACATACTTCCAGTAACACAAGCTAGCGTTGTAACTGTGCAACATGTGACTACTTCATGGTCACTATGTATAATTGTAAGTCATGCTTTTTTTCACAGAGTTAGTGGTCCTTCTTAAATCTTAGACCCACAAAATTCACCATTTATATCTATTAACTGTATTTTGTAATTTCACACACATGACTGCAGTGCATCTGGCGCTTTGTCTTCTTCCTAACAAGCAGGTCCATGTTGATAAAGATATATTAATTGATAAAATCCTTCTGTGGCCTACTGGGCTTTAGTAGGAGTCATCCAAAGTAAATACCCGACATCAGGCCAGTTTGAGCAGCCTGAACATCTGCCAGTGTTTTCCGAGCCAGTCTGGACATTGCTAATTGTAATCACAGTTGAATTCCACCAGACTGTAATTAGTGGGCCACTTTATAAATATTCAGGCATTAGCTAAGTGTAGCTTTGATTTTTTTCCCCCATCTCTCTCTTACATGCAGAGCTCACATCAGTGCCTCTGTGTGGGTGTGCGCGTGCGTGCGTGCGTGCGTGTGTGTGGCTTTCCATTCATGTATGCTTGCATGCTGGTGTCCCAGATCTTAATCAGCCGTGTTTTGCAAATGATTTATGCTTTTGTTATCACCTGACTGGTGAACCGGAATGGCGGGGTTTCCCACCTCATGTCTATTGAGAAAGTGTCAAATAAGTTATAAATCATACGAATGAAAATTACATTTACTCTCTTTACACCGTGTTGTGATTGGGACTCATTGTTGTGTTCCCTAATGTGTTAACTAGAGCTGCCACTAACGATTCAAGGTTTATTAATCCGTTTATAGACTAATCATTTGACCTATTAAATATCAGAAAATACCTAACACAACAACCCATAATCCAAAGATTTTCAGTTTACAAAGATGTAAAATGGAGAAAAGCAGCAAATCCTCACATTTAAAAAGCTGGAACCTGCAAATGTTTGGCGTTTTTGCTTGATAAATTCCTTAAACTGTTGCGGATTAATTTTGTCATTTGACCAATTGATTAATCGACTAATCATTTTAGCACTAGTGCTAACCCTATCTGGCTACAAACTAAAGTAACCTAAAGCAAACCAAAAAAATGTGTGTATCTAATGTATGTTGTGCTTTTGTTTGTGTGTTGGCTCATATGAATATCTATTTAATTCCTACCTCCATAAAGACTATACATTATGACCTCCCATGAACGCTCAAAACATTTCAGTCTTTGTTATTCGGCCTCACAAGAGGGCATCGGAGGATCCTCAGAGTTTCGCTCCATGAATACCTTTTGTTTTGCCTTTTCTTTGGCAGAAACCTCCACCTGAGCCATGCCTCCACTCAACAGGAAGCAACCCTTAGCTAAAAGAGCGGCTATAAGCCAGCCAGTCAAAACAGGCCATATTTTATTTTGTGTTGGACTGACGTTATCATCTCCCAAGCTTTGCTCTCCTCTCGTGACGAGCCAAGCATGATGGAATCTCTATTGGTGCTGTCTTAAAGGATTAGAGCTTATTCACTGCTTATTCACTGTTTTTTCCTGACTGCACGGTTCTGAATAGGGCCCCGATGGCACAGGACAGGGTGTCCTGCTGAAGCTGAGCTGAGCTGAGCTGAGCTGTCGATATTATCCACACTATAGCTATTAGTGTCTCCTGGCTTAAATGCTGTAGTCTTTTTAACTGTTTTCATCCATCCATCCAGTTTTGGTATTATTCTCTTTGCTTAACACTGTTCTCTCACCATCCTGTTTTAAGAGTATTCAAAGTATTTCCTGCTCTGGTTGTGTTTCTAAAAAGCAGTAATGAGAAGGCAGAGTGAGAGTTTTGGCTTGTGGCTTAGTGAAGCTACAGTGGCAAAAGAAAACAAAAAGTGTGTGTGTGTGTGTGTCTTTACAAGCAAGTAATGGGATACCACCTAGGGATGGATGAGCTCTGGGAAGCTGTGTGCGTGTGTGTGTGTGTGTGTGTGTGTGTTTGTGAGCATTGGGGGAGCAGGATCCCCAGGCAAGTATCAAACTTCAAGGGCTGTATTAGTATCAGCTTACACATGTGTGCATCCAAGAATACCACCACAAAAAGCCTCCAATCCGACCAAACAGACAAAAACCTGCAAGACCAGACTAACTCTGGTTATCCAACGACACAAAGATTTAACTCGGTGGAAGAAAGTGAAATAGCATGTGCAACTCAACTTGATGAAGTTAAAGAAGAGTTTTCTACAATACTATAGGAGTTCATATTCTGATGTGATACATTGTGCAGTAGAAAAGTAGTCCTAAACTGTCAGAAATACATATTATGCACATAAACACCTTTAAAAAATGAAAGTAAAAGACGTTTTTAACATATGGAAAGAGACTGCTTGTGTTTTTGTGTTACTGTATCTGGTGATTAAAGTACATTTTTTTTTTTTAGTTCTTTTTTCCCATTTCTTGACAAAGCCCTCTCTATGTTGAGGTGACCAGAAGAAGTATACGACTTGCCTATTTATAAATAAAAAGACACTCTGCATTTCCCTCAGCTACTCCTCTGTTTTGGTGAGCTACAGAGAGAAAGACATGAGGATGGTAGGGAGGTGTGTGTGTGTGTGTGTGTGTGTGTGTGTGTGTGTGTGTGTGTGTGTGTGTGTGTGTGTGTGTGTGTGTGTGTGTCGGGGGGGTAGCGGGGAGGAGGGAGTGAGGGAGGGATAGGGAGGAAATGAGGGCTCTTTGTGCTCTGCTACCTGGCAGACATCTCCAGCATGTGTCGTCTTGCCTCTTGGCAAGCCGAGACCACCGGCGCCCTTGGAATGCTCTCAGTTCAGGAAATCTCGTTTATTCTTATAAATGCTGCTCCTAACCCCCCTCCTGCAATACTGCTCGAGAGCTAGTATTTTCCTCTTTTTACATCTCAGTGTGTCTGTCTTTCTCTGTATTTCTTTTGTCCTATTTCTATGTTTCTATCTTCGTCAAATGACAAAGATTCTCTGTATACTGAGATGGCTATGCTTTTAACATGGTGGAGATATTATATTAAATGATTGTGGGCAATGTTACAAATCAGTGAGTATAAATATTGTAATATAAAATTACATTCACCATAATAGCAGATTTTATCCATGTTGATCACCCCTAATGAGCACATTAAGTGCACAGTTGTCTCCCATACATTGTGGCTACCATTCAATCGATCGCATACTAGCCTGTCCATACTGTATAAATCATTATATTCCAGTGTCAGTGCAGATGCTTAGTCGTTACGAAGCAACGACAGCAACAACTTTTGGCACTTCCATGAAGGTACAATGAAGAATTTGACTGTTCCTACCTGAAAAAGATTGGATGTTACTGTACGCCAACTCAGGTTATTTCAAATGGAAATAAAATATTTGAACAACAGATATGTTACATTGACACAGTAAACTGTTGTCTTTAGTGCTACAGTCTCATATTCTACCTCATACCTCTACACATAGTAATTTGATAAGATGCTCAGTTAAGATGAGCATTGTCAACTACTGTAGCTAGCAGATTAATTAAATAGATGTGTTATCTAGTGTGTTAGTTTACAGTGATTGTTAGTTGACAGCTAGCTAACCAGCTAGTTAGTTAGCTAACCATCTAGATAAATGGTTAGCTACCAAGCAGCCATCCTCTACATGGTTTAGACAAAATGATCAGTGCCTCATCAAAACTCTAAGAGTCCTGTATTGAGATTGCCAATATGTTTTGAAACAGTCACAGTTTTAAGTTTAATGTAAGCTTAATTTGTCTAAATGCATTCTGATTGTTAATCAAGGTGCTTTTAGGCTGCGTTCAGACTGACTTTAGCGCTGCAAGAAAAAACGTAGCCCCTTCATTCATTTGAAAGAGGGCTCTGACACGTCCGGCAAAAAAAAGTTGAACCTGTTTCTATTTTTGCCAAACTGCAATGTCATCCGGCAAGGCGCTGCAATGGCAAACCAAATACATGCAAACACACTATTCCTAGTAGATTACATAACTGTAACGTGAACACTGTATTTCTACTGCTTGCCTCGTGAATGAAACAATTGCCTGTAAAATCCTGTCTCCTAGTATTTTAAACCACTGTGCACTGTTTTGGCATCTGATAAGCCTTCAGACTCATAGATCTATTACTCTAACTGGCCTTGCTGGATTGTATTTCATGTCTCACCGGTACCTGAAACAACATGCCCCCACCTAAACACACGGACAAAATACAGAGCAAAACACAAAATGCTTCAGTAACTCGATTGCCTTAGTGTTGTTATAGAATATGCTGACATCAATGTGATTTAATCTTTGAAACACATCTTTACCACAGATATTAAATTTAGATATTAGTTTAACTGATGGATAAATAGGTAAGTATATGTGCCATCTGAAGGGACGTATACAGCCTGCTTGGTCTTTCTCTAGTCTGCATAAAAACCACAGAGTAGGAAGGAGTCATCATTCGCCACCATCAGGATACAGTCAGACCAACATACAGAATAGAAGCTGGTAGGCGGCCAACTGGGGGGGTGTAACAAATAATACCCCCTTTGTATGTTCCAAATATCCCCTGCTGAAGCTCCCTGAGCCCAGCTCTCTGCTCCGGGGATCCCAACACCACATTAAGAGCTGCTTACAAGTGGATAAGGTGTAAGTTTTGGGGGGATTTGAAATGGGAGTTGGAGGAGGAGGGGGTTCGGTGATGTTGCAAAGGGAGCTACATTGTGTCTCCTTTTTTTCCTGTGATAAAAAGCAGGTTTGTGCTCCCTTTTTTTTTGTTCACTTCAACAAGGTCCAGTGCCGTGTTTGGAGAATGGCTAAACAAATGGGCTATTATTTGCTGCAGTCATTTCAGAGGTGCACTGGACAGGCCGGGGTAGTAAAGGTATCCCAATGTATATCCTCTGCCGGGCTGCAGTCGTCTTCATCAAGACTTAAGTTACCCATTGTAGCTGAAATGAAATCAATCCTACCAGACCCTTCTGTGAGGGGGACCATTTGGCTGTCAGAGTAGGAGTTGTGTTTCCATGTAGCAGAGCTGTATATATACATCAGTGTTGGTTAAGCATGTGGTTAAGTCGATTCCTTGGGATACTGTGAGGCCTTCAGCTGCTTTTTTTTTTTTTTTTGCATTGAAGAGAAATAATGGACATTAGGATTAGGGCTGCAACTAATGATTATTCACTAATCCCCTGATTATTTTTCCAATTAATTCTTTAGTCTTCAAAATTGCACAAAATAGTGGAATAAAAACAGCCCCCTCATATATTCCCCAGAACCTAAGGAGGCATCTTTAAATTGCTTTTTTTTGTTTGACCAGCAGTCCAAAACCCAAATATATTAAATTAACATTGATATAAAACAATGAAAAGCAGCTAATCCTAACTTTGAGATCATTTTCTGTTGACTTATCATAGGATGCTTTGTTTGCCAGAAAGAGGAGACAGTGCCGTATTTTAATGGAAGTACTCAAGTTCTGTAAGGACCTGTTGTTGCTGTCCTCCAAACTGATGATTTGAATGCAAGGAGGTTTTATGATTATTATTAGCCTCTCCATGTGTGCTGATTGAGCTTTAGCTGGCAACTTTGCACATTGGTTGCCCCAAATATAAGCAATGTGGCAACGTGATGATTGCAAATATGTTTAGCCATTGTTTGGGAAGTTGGGACCACTTAACTATATGAGGACATCATAATGTCATTTAGGCTAGTCGAGAGGTGCTTCTTTACTTTGAATTTAGGCTGATAAATTGGAACCTGGAAATGCATGCTAACACTTGTTGGCACAGGATTCATTCCTGTTAAATCCTTCTGGCTTGTGTCTCTACTACCCTATTGGCTTTACTTTTAGTGCTTCCAAAATGCAGCATTAAAAGATGAGTGGATTGGCCTGTCTCCTTTGAAAACTGAAAATGAATTAGTTGATGATTTTAAGGAGAACCTTTTATGATAGTTACAGCACGACCCCTGAGGTCAGGCAGAGATGCAATAATAAAGTGAGGCAGAAACATGTCTGAGGTCTTTGAGGCCCTGCGGCCCTGCTGCAAGGACTTGGCAGATGCATCGGAAAGAGGATGACGGCGCAGTGTCACTTCATTTCCTCTTTCACAGGCTCTGCTGATGAATGACCGTGTGAAAGACGGCTGTTTCATAGGTTTGGGTTTGCACCTCTGTGTGTATGTGTGTGTTGCAGAAAAGTGTACCAGCGCCTCTTTTTTTCCTGCATGTCATCTCTGAAGTCAAAGTAATTTATGGCTGTCAGGAAGTCCCCAGAAGCCCTCTCATGCCCAAAAAAACCTTGACTCGGGTCAGATGGGGGATGGAGGGGGTTGAGAGAGTGTCACACCCACGAAATGCTCTCATGTATTTCTTGTGTCAAAGGGCCACGGGGAGGTCCCATCCTAAATCCTGTTGCCTGAGAAATGAAAGAATTTCAGAGGTTGCCTGGTCCACTGTCCTCCGGGCCAGAGCCCAGAACTAATCTCTTTCATCTCCGCTTCTTGCTGGCAGAGGGGGGCGGGTGGGCTGGTTGGGATGAGGGGATGCTACAGTCTCTTCCTCCTCCTCCTCTTCCTCCTCCTCTGGGATCTTTGCTTCTGTCAAGCAGATCGCCTCAGGGAGATGTGGCTGAGCCTTCCTTCTCTATCACCCTTCCCTCTTTGCTGTATAACTCCACTGATCCCTCCGCACTACTTCCCCACCTCCCCCCCCTCTCTCCCCCCTCCACTAAGCCTTCCCCCTAGCTCCCTCTCGCCTTCCCTTCCCCTCCTCTCCCTCCCTGGGCCTCTGAGCTGGACTGCCTTCCCTTTGGCTTTCCCCTCTTCCTTCCTTCCTCAGTTCCTCCACTAATAGCTCCCTTGTTCCTGACTAGTCAGGGCTGCCAGTTGAGCGGTCATTCGTGGAAGATTCATTCGCAGCACGGTAATTGTAAACAGACAGAGAGAGCGAGAGAGGGACGTTCGAGCATTAAACCTACTGGTCACAGACAGAAAGCAGAATGGAGGAGCTCTCAACTCTGTCTCTTTCTTGGACTCCTCCTTTTCCTATCTCTCACATATCTCCATTATCTTTATTACTTATCCGATTGCCCCTCCTTCAAATCTTTCATCCTTCTCCGCCTCCCTTATTTTCTGCCCCTGATAATTCAGGACCTACTTACATCCATGGACAATCTGTGTCTTGTTTCACCGCTAAATGTTGCATGGAATTATGTTACGCCCTCAAATCCTCAATAGTGCCCAGCTACTCTCTTGCTATGTTGTTTTGGTTTCCAGAAATGGAGTCACATGTTTGTTGCATTTTGCGTCTATTCCAGCTCCAGGGAGATACATGCACACAATCACACAATGAAACAAATGCAGATATCCTCAGCCACCGCTGAAACTAACGGACCCCTTGACTCTGTATTGAGATCCTTTTAGTTGGTGTTAGTGGACAAATGAGTACTTGAGCCCTGAATATTGTCATGACAGTATTTTTAGCAAACCTTGTCAAACTCTTCCTAGCGGACATGCTTCCCAGAGACATTTCCAGTAATCTTGTTGTTAGTATTCAGTAGTGAGTAAGTATCAAATCAGTAGGTGAAATAATGTATTTAAACATAAGCTAATCTCTGCGGGTGGAAAAGTTAAGCAATGTTGGCTTTCAGAGCATTTACACAATTGCATTTTATGCAATCAGTTAATATTTTAGTCTCCTAGACTGTCTAGGGCAACTTAAAGTTCATCTGCAAAATCAGAACACATTAACGTTTCCAGCAACCTAATTTATCAATAATCAGTAGTTATTAAGGGTACAGAATCGAGCTACAGAACTCTTAACAATACAGGTAAAAATACTCCTACAGTATATGCACTGATCTTTAAAAGTTCTACTTTAAGTAATACAAAGTCCGAGTTTTAACACTACTTGTGGTTCAGGCCTGGCCTCTTCACTGCTGTGTGGAGAATGTGATTTCTAAGCGGGAGTACATTTCTTCAAGTTGCCCCAGTAACAACGAAATGCGTTTGTTGGCCGGTGGAAACAGTAAACATCAGAGAGGATGACACAGGGAATGTGTGTATGTGTGTAAGTGAGAATCCAGTTGTGCCGGGCAACCAGACCTGTCCCTGACCTCAAATGATTGCTCCTTAAAGCCTGTGCTGTAAGCCGTCAACAGCCAACCAGTTGCTTCTTTCTCTTTTTCCCCTGCTTTTATCTCCTTTTCCTCTGTCCTCGTTTTCTGAATCTCTATTTTTTTTCTTGTCCTTTCCCACACTTATCTCTCCAGCATACTCAAAGTCCAGCAGTAGTTGTTTGGGAAAAGATTTCATTGGTGTTATCAAACCAAGCATGTTTTGCAACCAGCAGTGCATCCCCTCTTGTCTGCTTCAACAATTTTGGAGCTGCTTTCCAGCTGTTTTGTTTCTACTTTTTCTCATTCAAAGCCAAGTCAACACATATAACAACTGAGAGATGTCCATCATTGGCTTACCTGCGTCCCATACCATGCTCACACACCTTGAATGGAAAGCTACATGGGAGTGTTTACTCATCTGCGCTCTGACACAAAACCACTAAAAGACCACATACCCGGCTATAAACATACCACAGTAAGCTTTAGCTTTGTGATCTCCTGTGTGTTTTCACTCACAGTTAGCTTTTGTTGCGTGCAATAAACATGACTCAGTTGTTAGGTCATGGGTAAACATTTGCGTTCAGATAATGCACTTTCCACAAGCCATTATGAAGAGCGCTTGTCTAAGTTGTCTAAGACACGATAAAAGTATAGGCAGGAAGTACAGGAACTAATGAGCTGTTTCTAATGCCTCAAGAGGCAGTATTCCTTGCATTTTTCTACATGATCACCATAAAACCAAAGAAGTATTTGTCTCCTATTTTTTTATGTCTGTGGGTCTGACCTTTGACCTCACTTCGCTGCTAGTAATGTTGGTAATCAAGGAATTTAAGCTTGCCCCACTATCACACTCTTATATTATGAATATATTATATTAATAATATTATTATTATAATTATATGCTAAATGCCAAGAATGTAAGTACAGTCTATATGGCCGGAACCCAAATTATGTCCTCATTCCTCCACATTCTCAGAACAACTTATGTTTACAGCACAACACAACACAAGGCTTTTCCTCTGGTTGGACCCACAATTCGTACAGACTTATTTCCTTTTTAAAAAAATGGGGGAGACTAAAAAAAGAATGAGGTTGACTGTTCTCTGCACGGATTTGCCTGTGCTGCCCTTGAAAGCGTTCATTTTGTGCCTTGATTACGGTGTACGGTTTCTCTCAAGACAAACAAAGCACACTAAATGCAGCACGGCCAATTGGTCCAATCCCGAATTAAGGCGGAGGGAAGCGGAGAGAAACCAATTAGGAGACGGAAGCCACTAATTAAAAGCTGCATGCTCTACAGATTGCATCAATTTTATTTTCTTTAGCAATGGCCAGGGCCATAATTTCAGAGCTTGCTTGTACGCCAGTGCACATTCCAGGACAGCTGCCTTCTGTGTTTGGAAAGTCCTTGTGCACAGAGGCAGCACTGTCTGTCTACCCCTCTCCCTTGTTGGTAGTTTGGAATGAGGAAAACAAAACAGCACAAACTGGGGAAATTTGGAAAATCCTGGAGACATCCACATCATTCAGAATAGACGAGAAACCATTCATTAAATGTTTTCAACAAGAGTCTGTTTGCAGAAATGTTTCCCCTTCCTGGATTAGGTTCCGTGGATTGCTGCCAATACATTTTGTGTGTTGTGAATCGGAGATTGCATTATGCTCGAGTGGTTTGGGTGGTTAACCAATACGCTTGCTTTGGAAAGCTGCAGGGAAACGTTGAGCACCTGAGGAAAGCCACAGGGTTGCTCTGAACAGTGGACTCACAAAAGAACAGGGCCTGTATTCGCGAAACGCTTCCAGAGTAATGGTGTTCATTTGGCAGAGTGACCCAGAGCACTTGTCTTTGTGCTCTTATTGTAAAATGAGGATACACAAGATGTTTTCTGTTTTTTTGTGGTCAGAGCGGATGGGCAGCACTCCCAGAAATAGGCAACAAAGTGAGCCAAAGAATCACAAAACTATTCAAATATTTCCCTGGCAATGTTGCTATGTGATTAAAGCAACACTGTGGACATTGATTCCCACATGAAGAACCTGAAAGGTTTCATTATTTATTCCTGAGTGAAAAAATAAAGTCAATGTGACATAAAATCTTATCAGGATAGACTGAAAAAAAAAAAAGGGCGCTTGCTTGTTTTATATAAAGCTCAACTTCCTGATTCTATTTCTTGCGCATTGTTTTACAGATGATTACCTAACACCTCTTGGCAACTTTTCATCTCAAGCTGTTGTGTAACCAGTGTACATGAACCCTCACAATAGCCACACACACACTTGATAAGATCTATTTTGGAAATTAATTGAATTTCCTCTAATTTTCTTAGCTGTTGGGGATATATTCCAGTGTTTGAAATATGTAATTTGTGTTATGCACAAGAAGTCAAAGCAAGGACACAAACACACCAACAGACAGATGTACACTTTTTGCAAGACCCCGTGACCCTGGGGCACCAGATACATGAGCTGTCACAACACACAAGTGCGTCCTGAGTCCTCTTGTCATTGCTGCTTTCCCAGCAGTGACCGCTGTGACACTCCAAGGAGGATAAAGCCCCCCCAACGCCAACCTTTTTCTCAAATGATGGAGAGAAAAGAAAAAAGAGAGGAAATAACTTAGACCTTGTCTCTTCCTTTCAATTCCACCTAATGGTTTTTCCAGACCTTGAACGCTGAAGGCTGACCTTCCCTCTCGAACTGGATTTTTCCTGTACCCTACACCTTGGATTTCAGGAAATGTACAAAACAGGATAGCACAGCACAACATATTTCTTGTGTTAGTTTTCCTTTTGTTTTTGAGAGAGAGAGACAAAAAACACTTGAGAATCCAGTGACATCAGCAGCCGAGGCTGCAGTGTTTTCCCTTTTTGTTTTCTTCTGTAGTCTTGTCTGCATGGTATTCAGATCTAAATCTAGCTCTTCAAAATGTGATTGTTCAGCGATACCCATACCTTACTCTGTGACTGCTTCAATTACTATATTTCATTTTGAAGCAGCTCCTAACTACGTTAAAGTAAAAGCAGTTATATCCAACCTAGACATCGAAGAAACGTCAACCTTTCAACCTAATTCTTTACCTGCAAATCACAATATAAGTGCTTACTAGTAAGTTTATGGTTTGCATTTATTTTATTGATTTGTTTATGACAATTGTTGAGTGCCGAGCCACGTCCAGAAAAGCAAGGGTAGAAACAAATCCAAAGCAAGCAAACAGGCCTCGTATTACAGCCAACTGTCCCCAAGTAGGATGTGATTTGCATGTTGAAACAGTCAGGGCTAACGGTCCCTGAGCCCCTCTGTAATTAGTAGGCAGAAGGCCTTATTTGCCTTTCAGGCCAGCTTTGCCACATTGTTCAAAGTAGGGGCGCTGTTGAAAGCTATAGACACAGAGGTGACTGTGTCCTTTTCCCTTGGTCATAGTCACAGTAGCCCATTTACAAGTTTCCCAGTTCAAGATCAATTTTTGGTTGTTTCCACCCAGCCTGATAGTAATTGCACCAACATTTCTGGCAGTATATTCTCTTATATGTCTTTGGAAGAGTACCCCTCCATTCGTGCCATGTTCTTGAATTATGGATTCTTAATTGAAAACTACCAATGTGCTATTGGTATGAACAGCCACCCCTCCCCCAGATTTTTATTAGCTTGACTTTGTGTAACAAAGGACAAAGCGACTCAGTCATATAATCTAGTTCCCTAGTCATATAATTCAGTTCCCTGGCATTACAAACCGTATGCCCAAAGCGATAAACACTTACAGCTTTAAAAGCTGACACAAAGCTTTGCCATTCCTGTCCTCAGTGTATTTTTAGTATGAATGTGTTTATTGGCAACTGCTGGTCACTGCACCTGTCACTATTTTCGGCGACACCATAACTGTGTTGCGTCCATATTCTGGACTCGCCCACTCTCCACGTTCCTTACCATGTTTGCTTTTTCCAGTATTTTTCCTTCTCCACAATCAAGGGGGAATTATCTGTCTTCCGGAAAAAAAGGGGCAGCCCACTAATTTTAGATTGACTTGATTGAGCCTGGAGGCCAAAGGGATCAAAACCACATCCGTTGAAAACCAGGGATGCTAATTCTAACCATAACATAGCTAACATGTGTTTTGCTCTCCCCAAGCACTGATTTGAGACCTGCTTGAAGCGGAGCTCTGGGGCTGCTGCCTTCTCCACTGCGCTCGCTGCAAAGGACCATTCTTTCTTGTGGCATGTTTTGTGGGTATTGGCCCACCATGTGTATATTTATAGAGACCGGGTCATGACACATGTACATGGACTACTTGTTCTTTCTTAAGGACATGAGGCAGTCACTTTCCAGTGCTCACTGTTTTTGTAAGTGTGAGTGTAGACATTTTATTGTAGCATAATTCATTTTCAGGGTGTTGAACCTTAATTTGTTTAAATTAAATTTGTCAGGAACCCTGTCCAAAATCCTGTTTGTGCAGGGCCAATGAGAAGAGGTTCTTTGTCACAGATTTGGCTACTAGCTAACCTGGACATGTGGAAACACAAACTCTATATAACACAGTAGATACTAAAAGCAATGTATACAAATTCCCATTATCTCATTCCAATCACATACCGAACTCTACACCTTTAACTATAAATGCTTGACATTTCATGCAAGTGTATCATTATTTAGGCTGTGGGTAACTGGAATACTGTATAATTGCCACTCAGTTCCAGAACAGACTAATAATCATAAAAACTATTTGCAATTTTGGAACCCATTTAAATTAAGCTCTATAACTTCACACTGATTTTTTTATTGTTAGTTTATCAGTGTTTCTCTATAATCTTTTAGTGTTCCCTTTGGCCTGTTTATTTAAGAAGGAGATTTGCTTTAGCCCTCCTGAGTTGCATTTACTTTATTTCTAAGACCTTTTATATTCCAAAACAATCAGTTTCCAGGCCTGTTTTTACTTTTTTTTGTTTTTTTTTTGTTTTACCTCTCTTGTGATTTTCTGAATGCATAATTAGATCATATCTATTATGTAATCACAGTTTCGGTGCTTTGCATACAAGGTGTGTTCCAAGTGAAATTAGATTATTGTGTTTCAATCAGGCCAAAGAGAGTATTCATTATTAGAGGTTTGTCACCAGCAGCAATACTGGGCTTCTCTAGAAATGGCATAAAGAGCGTAACGAATGGTCAGACTCAATCTTTGCCGTCTTCAAAGGTAGCCTGGTAATGACAACGTTGCTAGCGGTTTAGCCCTCAGGGTTTGCTGTGGAGATGCTTAACTGTGGCTAACTACCAGACCAATTACTTACAAAGACGACCTTAGGAAGAGACACTTGATGCTGCTGCCACAGGAACAATCCCAGCTCCCCATGTCCACCCGCCCGTTTGGTCTAATAGCTCTAACCTAAACCCTCATCCACTGTTGGCTGAAGCCCTCAGGCCATTCTCAGCTCCAAATCTAGCTTTGTGTCGCCACTTTTCCTGTCAAGACTTTGTTATTGCCATCTTTGACTTGGGAAGCTGATATTTTACAATGTGTTTATTGGTGGGGGGATTTGACAAATATAGTTTTCAGGGTTTTTCATGGGAAAAAATGGGAGGAAATCATTGTATGTATCCTGTAAAGTTTGAACTCAAAGGCTCAAGGGAAGGCAGTAGTTCACAGATGGGAAATGGTTCCGTTAATGATACTTAAACATCCTATTTATGTTTTCCTGAAACGATAGGGCTGTCAAACAAGGATGTTTACCACAAAACTCATATTAGCTGTCAGTATGTCATGCACCAGTCTGGATTATACGCTTGTATATTTAAGGTCATGCAGACAGGAGACGTTTTAGGCGCCTGATGTTTGTTTGCAAGGCACTATAAAACAATGGCTGTTTGTGGATCGGCAAAGGCAGGAAGTGTACAGTATCCTTTCTGGAAAATACACATAGTCCAGTCACTTCATTAGTCTTCCCAAGTGCGGCCGTATGGGAGGGATTTAACACAATTATAGTCAATAAGGGAAGTAAACTAGCTCACAGACTAGCGTACTATCCATCATTCTCTAAGCATGCTGCCAAGTCAACGGAGACTTCGCTGCAGTTGGTCGAGCCGGCAGTCGTGTCTCATTCCTTGAGTCCTCTGCAATCCCCCCGGCTTAGTCCCCATCTGGCAGGCGGTTCCGTGCTAAAGCTGGGAGATGCGTAGGGCCTAATTCCTACACACTAAAGCATTACCGTCTGTCCAGGGCGCACGGAGACAAGATGGTCGCCAGGTGTCTTCCTGTCTTCAAAGTGTCGGCATCGTTAATCATGCCCCCACCTCTTCTGCGTCGCCTCACATGTGTTTTATTTTCCTCAGCCCTCACCCCATATACACACCCTTTCTCCTTGTTCTCCTGCCTCTCTCTTTATTTTTGGACAGTCTGTCACCCAGCTGCATTTCCTGCGGGGTTTATGTACAGTTTGGGCCCAATTGGAACCACATTGGCAAAACAGCGTGCCATATTAATGAAGTCACTGTGATCCAAATGGGTGGGTGGGTGGTATGGAGGGGGATAATTGGAGAAGCTGTGCCTGCCTGTAAAGGGCCAGGGGATACTGCTTACCCTTCCAGCCTGCCCTTTAGCCCCCAGCAGACTGCTGTTTCTCTCTAATGTGGCCACTTTTATTCTTGAATCCCCTCCTCCCCGCTTCATCCACTCCTTCAAAGGCAAATTTATCTTTCATCTATCTTTGCTAATGGTATTAACGCAGCTCATTCTTGTGAACACAGCCTCCACAGCTGCAAGGCCTTAAACAGCTTCAGAGAAGGAGTGCTAGCAGAACTTTTTTGTGTGTAGGAACAGAGAGGGGTATTTATGTCTTTCAAACCAAATATTTGCAGTTTACAAGCCCAGCGATATTGCAAGGTTCGGGTTATCTCTTAACAAACAGGAAGTTTTGACCGCATGGTAAGATTGTAAAACATCCATGCTTCAGTGTATCTTTTCATGACCCAGAACACTTTCTGATGCAGACAAATGTGAATCATCAACAGCTTTGTGTTTGGGGAGCTCTTTCTGTTCTGTTCTGTCATAAAAGCTACGCATATCCTCTTTGTGAACTTTACGGCTGTTTGTGGTTCATGTCAAGGTTGCATCTCTTTTTTTTTTTTTTGCTATTTTGGAAAGGCACATTAGATTTAATTTGGCTACCCAGGCCCAGTGTCATTAACAGTGCGGAGGGTGCACTCTCATTGCCCTCACTGACGCAAAACCAAGCAAGTAGAAAAAGAGCTCTTTCCTCTGGAAAAGCACCAGGGGGACTATTTCTGTAGTCTTAAATTGTTAAAGAGGGGATTGGGCCAGAGAAAGGGAGGGGGGCTGGTGTTCAGTTGTGAGCAGCAGACTGTTTCACGTGCCAGATCTGTAATGCGTTCCTCCGGGCTGGGAGCTGGCTGAACTCTGGGCCGTGGCGCTCCGGGAGAGGAAGTCCCAAGCCTGGGGAGTTTCAGACATCCTGTTTTGGAGTGCCATTGGCCAGGACCGGGCCTGTTGCACGCCACCTGCAGACTGTAGGATCACATCTGCCAATAGACCGAGGACGGCAGCCGAACGTCACACACCTCCTGCAGTTTGGCTCATGATGGTTTCTCTTTGTCTCACTATCTACCTCCTGCTCTGATTTTTTTCAAACTTTCACACCACCACATCTAAATTTCGCTTTCCAAACATACAACCCCATTTTTTAAATAAAGTAAGCTGTAGATAAACTTGAAAACAACCCAAAAATTTCCTCTATGTGCGCCTTTTCTCTCTCCTCTGCCATATTTCTCCAATCCTGGACTGGTTTTCCATTTCTCTTAAAGAACATTATATAATTTTGAAGGAATGTGTCTTTGAAATTGGTCGAGGAATCAGTCCTTAAAAATAGTGTGTATGAAAGAGAGGACTTGAGCTGAAATATCTGCCATAATTTTATGCTCACATTTTTTTATACATAGTATTGCAATTGTTTGTAACTAGGACCCACTATTCCAAGAATAGCACACCATTTGTTGGGATTCTACTTGAAATTTAGAGATATTATGCACCAAAGAAAATGTCCCAATTTATGTCTCATAATCATGTATCCATAATGCGCATCCTTCCATCAATATTCAGAATCTTGTCATTGACCTCCAATGCCGTAACACAGTGTTCGCACTCTGACCATCCTGGCTCTCCCTGTTCTCAGAGTCCCCAGGAGCTGATAGGGCAGGAAGTTTGGTGGAGATAGCGCTCCCTTGGTTGTTGCTATTTAGGACAACAGGAAAGGGTTTGTGTCTGTCTCGACCCCCCCACCCCTCTCCTTCCTTGATTGGCCTGGTCTGTTTATTCAGAGTAATTCTCACCAGTCCAGCTGCATTTTAGTCCTCCCTGTCCAAATGGCCACCATGTGACCTCTTTCCGGCCTACGCACTATCAGCAGGGCTTTTTCTCGACTCTGGTCAGAGTTTTCAGAATCTGATCACAGTCATTCCCAGCAAGAGGATGATAGCAATGCATTTTTGATGTGGACAATGCATGCAATGTAACCAATTTCGTGTTAGAACTGTGGCTTGCAGGTTTTATGAACGATGTAGGCATTTGCTCATAGGTCAAAGCAAGAGGAAGGACACATCAGGATTATATTTGAGTTAATGTAAAGTGATGTATTCATCATTCATTCAAGTCTATATAATGAAACATTTTTTCAAAATCTCCTCTGAAAAATCATATCATATCTTGTTGCTTGTTTAGATGAATCTATACCTCAAAGCTCATGTTATCTTACACAAAGTTTCCCCCAGTTATATTTTCATATGTTCTTTTCTTTTTCTTTTTGTGGCAAATGAAGTACACTCTGGTGGCTCTGGCACACACTCTCTCACATATAGTACACTAACAAATGGCGTCATGGGACTGTGGGTACTCATCTGGCATCCCTTAACTGGCCTGAAAAGTCCTGAATGCTGTGGGGGCTCAACTTCTAACCCCAGGAAAACACCAATAGACCCTGTAGGCCAACTTCAAAGGACCAGCACATCAAACGAAACAGAGCGCATAGATGGTCAGCAGGGATAAAAATGAGCATGAACCCTCCTATTTGTCAGTCCAATGACTTATACGCATATTCTCCCCATTAAAACTGCCATTTTGTCGAGGGAGCGCAGGGGTGGCGGTCAAAACACAAAGGCTTGCATGGATTACACTTAATAGTGAACGCCGCCAGCACACGTCGCAGGCTGCATGAGCTGCTGATCTGCTGTACCAGGAAGTTCTCATGCAGAATATGAAATGTTATGTCATGAACAGGGGCATGCCCCCTCCGCAAAAATAAAATAAAAGATAAAGAAAACATCTGTCTATCTGTTTTATTCTCTATCTTTTCCCCCCTCCTATCTCTGTACACCCCTTCCACCCCCCTCCCCTTTCCCATCACCATCCCCCCTGTAACCCTGACGCTAGCTTGTCTGAGTGGCCTTTTGCCATGCATTCCTCCCTTCCCTGTTTGGCCTCTGTCTCAGGAAGTGGCCCAATTAGTGGATAAACACCATGGAGGAGATGGGGAGGAGGGGTTGGGCAACTCCCGCCCCCTGCGTCTATGCCAGTACTCTGCCGGCAAAAAGATGGAGAGGAGCTGGGGATCTGTGATGAGGGGAGAGGAAGTTAGAGGTGGGGATTGCAAGTGGAAGACCAATAAATAAATGAATAATTAAAATTCCCAGGCACAATGAAAATGATGATGCACACCACGCTCCGCTCTGTGAAAGTCACTCCAATTTGTTTCTACAAACAAGTCGGTCATTACTAATTAAGAGCTGTACGCTTGATTTGATACTGATACTGATACTGATATTTGAAAATGAGGCAGGATTTGACGTCAACATGTTTTCTTTCTTTTTTTTTTCTTCTTTTTTTTTTGCATGGCCAAGGTATTTTATTGGAGCATTTTGTGTACTGAATGTTTTTTGCATTAATTGGGGGAGAAGTTCAAGGCATTTGTTTAAACTTTTACACTTAGTCAAAAATGACATCTCTTGGTGTGGGATAAGCTAAGAATATTTAATAATCTAATAATAAGTAATGCATCTTTTAACATTAATGTAAGGACTCCCAGAATTCATTGCCAGACCATGTTTCTACAGACCATTTATGGTAAGCCATAACAACAAGATTTTGACCGTTAGGGTACCGTCAGTACTTTAAACTGTAAATGTAAGAAGTTAAAACATGAAAGACAATCATCAGAACATCTGACAGTTTTCCCTGTTACTTTATGGTGACAATAAGCCCTTCCTGTATTGTGTCACCATATAAATATGATCTGCTGGAAAAGTGACATGAAAAATGAAAATGACACATCCTTTTTTTTGCCAAAGTGGATTTCCACGATGGAATTTGCCTTTCTGTTCCGAGCATGCCATTATTGGTTAGGTTTGCCTCAAGTGACATGGTACACGCAATTGCGGTTCAAACTGTCCGCAGATTGACTTGTGCAGACTGTCAGCATTGTAGCCTCAGGGCAGGAGATCATGATCTGCAAATAGCACTCTTAATTAGGCATGTTTATCATCAACTCAAACCACATATTTTATAGTTAATTTCCTGTCAGGCTTTGTTGTAGTACTTTCCTTTTAACAAGAGGTTCCCTGAGTTTGGATGACTTTTTCTCTTTGGCACCTCTGTCTCATATATGATCACCGTGGAGATGCAAAAAAGTGTTTGTTGCTTCTGTTGTCACACTTCTGTGGAACCAAATCTCCTGGTTGTTTCTGTTGTTTGAGATTGTACGGTTTCAGGGTACAATATGTTGCGGGGTGAGAAACAGCTAAATTACTAAAATGTACAGTAACATAATGTCATCGGGTTAGATTCCCTCCTCCTCCCCTCAGATTGCAGTGGAATGCTTTTTGGCATTTAGTGTGTAAAGAGTGATTTACAGGTGACACTGACTTGGTGTGTGTGCACATGGCTAACCTCAGGAAGCACTTAGTTTGACATATGACACTCCCATGACCCCAAGGTAAAAAACATTGAATCTGTTTAGCATGTGAAAACTCAAGAAGTAGTAGACTTCGACTCGAAATCACTCGGACTGCCAGGTAAAGTAAATGTGCAGGAATTGCTTGGTGACATTGGAGCAGAGACATTCTGACAACTAACAGAACTGTGTAGCACACATTAACGTAAAGTACATTATACACAGGCCAATAAAACCTTAGATGAATTAAGAGTGCAAAGCATACTGTGGTAAGCGCAGCATACGTTCCAGATTCCATAGTGCTAAAAATGTCATTATTAAGTCATTTTTGTCAATAATTAAATTATGAATACATTATTTTAAGCCAGTGCATTAAGACATTTTCAGCCTCTTTGGAATAGAAATCAACTTTTGAATCTTCTTTTTGAATATGAGTATCGTAAAGCAAGATACAATTAAGGCAGGTTGCTGCACTACATCCAAAAAGAAATAAACTTGGTTTTACAAATTCTTGAAACAAGTTGATTTGCATTAGAAATTATCATTCTTACTGCCCGGGTGTTTTTTTATGGACTCAATGACAGACAAAAATTAAGTAATGAGAGATTTTTTTGCAATGTATAATCCTTGCATTCTTGACTCTAGTACAGTAACCTGCCTTATTCTAATCTTGTTTTATGATACAGACAGTCACTTATAGGAAATTCTTGAAATAAGTTGATTTCTATTGAAAATAGGTGCAAGTATTTTTACTGTGCTGGCAGATGTTTCCACTATTTTTAAGAAAACAAGGCTTTTAGGACTCAGTTATGGACAATAATGACTTGATAAGGATAGATTTTGCAGTATACACAAAGGAAAATTGGCTTTCAGGACAACAAAACCACTGTTAGTGTGGATGGATCCTTGGCAGGGCACTCTTACTGGTTATAGAAGATTTAAGTTAAGGCTGCAGCTCTGTACATTTGATTGTTCCACTGTGAAATGTGGTCATCTCTACACAAGCCGTCCAGAATCATGTAGTATAATTTTTTGCCACCGACTGAGACGGCATGCCATCCAAATTGAATTAAAGCAGTACTTACTTGTCAGTCCTCTCGCTCTGGCTAAACTCAGTCATTTGATTGACTGAGCTGCCCCCCCCTTGCCATATTACAGTTATTTCAACTGGCAAATATGTACTCTGCATTCCACCTCTGTCAGTGGCGGCACATGCCGCTCCATTTCCCTGAAACAGTCACATAACCAACGGTGCAATTACCATCCCTGTATGCCCAAACACAGTTGGAACCGATGGTTAGATAAACAAATGTTACCCGATAGGTACAAATTATAGATGTATGGTCAAATTATAGATGCATGGACTACTCTCAGTTTTTGGGGGGAAACATTTGCGAGGCTGTATTTCAATCAGGGTTTTAATATTGATGTGTGTCGTTACCAGCATGTCTGAAAATGTTTGCATTCTTATTGAGATAGCAGGAAAGAGGCCCTGTCAGGATATGTGTTCTTTTTTTCTCCTTTTTCCCTGGTTGGTGGCTCCGCGTTTTAAGAGTGTTTGTGGAGCAGAGCAGTATACCATATGGCTGTCAGTGTGGATGAATTACTGTGAGCAGTCCCTCGGAGAAGTACTGAGATGCAGAAGATAACTGGAAAAGCAGTTTGCATGCTCCTCTTTACACAGTGCACACCTTTGACTGATGACTTTTTTGCCGTAGAAGGAAATAAAAAGTAATAAGTTATTTTGCTCTGGGACCTGTGTGTGGACGGAGGCGATACAGGGAAAAAGTCAACTTCATATCTGTTACATAGATACAGGAGAAAATGTCTTAAACAGGTCATAGTAGTCATTTTAATGAAATATTCTTACTCAGGATATTCTGCTGAGGAAATACAGTTTCTGTCTTGAACAGGGAGATTTGAAAGTGCACAGTCAGTGTGAATGGACATATTAAAGGCACTTTGAGGTGACAGAGTATTGCATGAAATATGCTTACTATGCTGACACTACAGAGCGGAAATGCTTTCGTGAACACTCATGATTTGTTAGATGAAGATATCCGAGGCACTTACGGCACCTTGTAGCCTTCAAAGAAAGAAGGAGGGAAAGTTAAAAAGAGATGGTGTGTTTGAGGGTGTCAATGAAACTAAACAACCCACAGGATATAAGACAGTAAGTATTATATTATCTAAATTGCAAGAATGCGAGGCTTGAAACAAGATCTCCTAAATTACACATCACAGTGTTTGGTACATAAATAGTGATTTCCGCACACACGCCTCCCACTGAAAATGGGATTCCTAGCTGTGAAAGTCAAGCTATTTATGGTATGCGCCACTTTCCACCCCTGAAATATCTGCTCCGCTCCTTTTTTATTTTCTTTCTTTCTTTCTTGACAGACAGTAAAAGCCACCTCAAGTCGAACTGCGAGCCAAGATTAAGTTTGACAGGCAAATAGCTGCTCTTAAGACTGTGATGGCTCGTCTGTTGTCATAGCAGGAGTTGGAACCTCGTGCACACATACAAACACACTGTGGTCCCCTCGCTGAGAGATTTACAGGGCCTGAAGTGCTGTGGAGTTACAGTACAGTGGGGGCCCACTGTGGTGAGGGCCTCAGACAGAGAGAGGCAGGCTGGGTCCTGGGTTAGGGGCTCTAAAAAGGTTGTAGGTTATAAATACTTGACAGCGCAGTAAAGCTGTCACAGTCTTCCTGAAGCAAGCATGCACTCAAATATGAACACACACTCGCTTATATACACACACAACCCATCCTCAGGCCCGGCCTCCTCCTCTTTGTATCCCTCCCTATTTGCCTACTTTCCAAGCAGCAGTGTACTTCCTGTGTAAACAGGAAGTCGGATGGCAGAGAGGCGTCTGGGCAGCTCTCTGTCACACTGTATAGTGGCCATTGTGACTATCATTGCTAACTTTGCACGATTTAGGAAATGTGGACTCCAGCAAAAACATATATTGGAACAAGCAGGATCGAGCCTCATGGTGCCTTCCAAGTTTTACATCTTGCTTTTCCCGATGTGTGTTGTTTTACCGAAATTTCCCAAATCTCTACCTATAGTTAGAATGGACACAACTATGAGAATAAGATTAAAAATTCCTTTAACATTACTCTCAGCTTTGGCAATGACGCACGTTACAGGCTTACAGTCCAATGCACTTGTGATATTGTTAACAAATTGTGAGTGAAAACAAACAATAGAAATTCATATATCCTCTTCAGTATCAAATGTACAAATATAATCTTGAGAACAATAGAGGATCTTAACAGTAATACGATGCAAAGCAGGTGCTCTACCTGCAGTGTCAAACAATCGCACACAGATAAGGGAATCCTTTAAACATAGACCTCAAACATGCAAGGATTTGCACAAAAGTATCCGGCTTCATCAAATATAATAGTGATGGAACGTGGCAACTATAGCTGACAAAGATATGGATAGCATAGATTCTCCAAGTTGGTCTTTTGATGATCACTATCTAACACTCCATTATCTCCCGTAGGTGTTTAATTGGGTTAAAATCTGGTGACTGTGAAGGCCATAACATATGATTCACACCAGTTTCATCAGACCATTCAGTGATGTCATGCCCTGTACTGATGTACCAGCCAGAGTTATGTCCCTCCACTTATTTATTCACGTGCCAACACGTGTCTACATATTCATTAGTACAAGTAAAAACTTATAAGTATAGAATATACTGTATATAAAAGATAGATTGTCTCCAGATGTTTGTCTTAGAGTGAGATACAAAATCAACCCACCATGTGCACCCCTCCACACACACACATAGACAATCCATCATAATACACAGACCACTCCCCTTACCTGACACACTCCTACACAGTTAGCCTGCATGGCCCTGTACCCAGCACATGCAGGTTGGCTGCTGTTGATGTTTCACAGTGATAGCTTTAATATCTGTCATTGGAAAGAAGGGGTGGACTTACAACAACATCCTGACCTTAACAAAGACTCCCAGAGGAAGGGAAAGGCCTTTTTTTCCAACATATAACATACCAGTACCTGCATTGATGTGTGAAAGGAGCTTAATCATGTCGAGCGCTGCTCACTGTGGTGCTGATGTTCAAGCCCTGATTCTTTTCTCTTTGAAAGCTCAGGAACAAGGGCCATTTTCTCTTAAGTGTTTTGTCGTGGTTTTTCTTCTTCTTTTCTTTTATTATTATGATTCAACAAAAGGTGGTAGGACAGGAGAAAGGGTGCAGACGAGGGGCCGCCCTCCTGAGGGTTTTATCTCACCCTGACTGTGGCTCTGTAAGGTTCCCATGAAAGGAAACCGACAGGAAATCTGTTTGTTTCTGTTTCTGTAGCTTGTCATCGGTCAGATTTGAAGACACTGAACAGTTCATTTGACCATCGAAGCACCATCACCCAAACATTTGATCAACTATTTGTAAAGACCATGTACATTAAATGTAGAGGGCTTGTCTTAGTGACATCAACCTATGACATCATAGGTTTTCACAGCACATGGTAATAGACTGTACAAGGATTACAAGAGTTCACATGCTGTATATGACTCACTGTAGGAGACATAATTATGACTCCCTATTTCAGTTCTGTGGGGTGCAGTTTACTGCAACTAATGATTATTTTCATTAATAATTTATCAGACTTTTGATGATTCGATTAATCATTTGGACTATAAAATGTCAAAAAATAATGAAAAATTCAAATTCCAATTTCTCAGAAAAGCAAGGTGACGTAATAAAATTGCTTGGTTGTCTGACCAACTGTCCAAATCCCCCAAATATTCCGTTTACAATAATATAAACCGAATTATCAAAGCTTTTGCTAAGTAATTTTCTTTGGATCGACTAATCGATGAACTGCCAGGCATTTTGATAAGGCCTCAGTACGTTTAATTAAGTGTGTGTAGGATCGCTGAACGCATCTGAAACCCTCTCCCCCCACATCTTTCCAACGTCAGAACCCGGGGTGGCTCTATGCGACAATGTTTATAACTTTGCTGAACAGTCAATCCATCAAGGACGCCAACTTCACACAGTGATTGGCCACGTAAGCGAAGCTGTACACACTTCTCATGAGTGCAACACCATCAACGCCTTTGAGTAGAGACATTCCAAAAATGTACGCCTTTATCCCCATTTGTTCAATTCATCATGCCTCACCCAGGCCTTTTAGTTGGCTGTGCGGAACAATTTTGTCTTTAGATGCAGTCGGACCGGTCGACACTTCGTATGAGCTAGTTAATGTCAAGCCTACCCCAGTCTTTTCCTTGTGTTACATCTTTAAAAATAGTCAGCACATCTGGTTTCTCTTGCCCAAAGTACAGCCATTTGTTTACAAAGGAGAATGGATAAAAAGTCAAATCGGACATCCTTTGCATTCCAGACTCTTATTTCCTGTTTATTATGGGCGAGAAATTACTACTTGGCAACTTTGAGTAATCTTTGATTGTAGCAGTCAAAGTCACAGTCCCATCAAGTCACTCTCATGGTTGATGATAAAAATCATTAAAAGCAAAAGTATCATAAATTTCTAAGATGTACGAACTAAAAAAATGCTTCTGGCCCTGCTAAAATGTATGCCAGCATGTTTAAGTGATGTCAGGCAAAAAAAAATCCCCTGTGAAAACATCAGCAGCCAGGCAAATGTCGTGTTGAGTTATTGTATTGGCATTGAGTCACCTTGCATTTATTTTAAAAGACCAGAAACCCAAATATGCAATATGCAATGCACCCGAATGCTTGATTAGGACTTGTTTTAAAATCAAACAATGAGGACCTTGTACCTGAGCCAATGTGCCTCCCATGTTTTATCACTATAGTGACTGAAAGCTATAACAAGATAAAGGCCTGAACTGTTGTCTCAGCCATATCTTGAGACCAAGAAGGTTTTCCTCTATTGAAATATGCAAAATATCCGGCCAAAACCAAGATCTTCTGTTTCTCCTCATTTTATTAAATACAAAGTTCGCATGACCCTGCACAGTATGTGTTAAATCCCAAGGTTGTGTGGAGCCCAGCCTAAACATAAAGCAGTATTTTAAGAATGTAAAGTGTAAAGTTGATTCTTGGGAGCCTTGTGTGTGGGTTTTCAAGTCTTTTATCAGATATATGACAGTCATAATAAGATATATAGAGGCTCAGCCAGACTGGTGGCTGTACACAGTGAATTCAAGGTGAACGTTTCTGAACGTTCAGGCTGGAGCAGAGATAGAAGTTACAGCCTCATAATTCAATATTTTGTGTTGTCTTTAAATTGAATTTATCTCAATGGGAATTATTATAGACCCCAGAGGACATGAAATATATTCTAGTAAATTTCCCAAAAAGTTTCCAGTTGAACATTTGGAAAGTTCTACTTGGGTCACATGCCTTTTAAGTTTTATCAGGAAAGTTAGAAGATAAACAACAGACTCTACTTACGCTACGCGCGCACACACACACACACACACACACACACACCTATGGATGTGCACTCAGAGAAGAGAAAGAGAAAGAAGTGAGGTGTTACTGGTTGAGAGGGACATGTACATGCAGCTCCTGGTCTGAATAGCACTTCCTGGCGTGTGAAAGGCGAGCTGAGGAGGGAGGGGAGGGATGAAGGGGGTGAGTGGTGGAGGTAGTGGTGGGGGGCACCTCCTCCTCCTCTTTCTCCTTCCTCCTATCGCTGAAAGCCTTGTTTGCCATTCTTGCGAGCACCTCTCTGAAAAGGGAGTCAACGGGGGGAGGAAGGGGGGAGGAGGAGGAGGGGGAGGAGGGGGGGGGACAATGAGACGAGGAGGACCACATCCGTATTTGCCAGGTGTGCCTTTTGTGATCCTCACCTTGCACTCAGGCATGGAGAGCGAAACAGAGAGGAAGGAATATACCAAGAGATAGGGAAGGGTGGAAGAAGAAAGAGAGAGCAAAGGAGTGTGTGGGGAGGCATGGAGATACAACACACACGCACACACACATGCAGAGAAAGAGAGGCAGGGAGGGAAAAAAAGGCCCCTAGATCCCGCCATTCTTTCACAGAGATAATCTGCAGGAAAGGTGCTGCAAACACAAGGTGTGTATGTGTGTGCGTGCGCGCGTGCATGCATGCACGCACATTTGTCTTTCTGTGGGTGTGTGCTGCCTCATATTTATTTAGCACAGGTTCATGGCTTTTATGCACGCTATTATGCTCCAGTGATAAAACGCTTTTCCACAGCCCATCAACAATGCCTTATCAAGACCTTAATCACAACCCAGACTGCAACAGCCTGCTAAACCTGAACGCACACTGACTACGTGATAGTGCCGCTTTTCAGTCCTTCACATCCTGAGGACCCCCCAAGTCAAGTCAGCTCAAAATTTATCTATTACTGTAAATGCTATTACCAAACAGGCCTTTCACAAACTACTTAAGTACACTACAGAGGACATAAATATAGATAATGGACGCAAATTAGACCGGAGACCCTCATCTGAGAAAGTTTTGCCCATGCTTATCTCTGAAGACCTTTGCTCTTAGAATGGATTTTACACAAAATTGCAAACAGATGGCAGCCAGCAAAGTTCCACTTTTTTTGTGATTGATGCACTGCTGCAGCACTGTTCTCACCAGCCTTAAGAGGAATTGTTTGTGCAATCGTGTAGCAGTAATGCTGGGTAGTTGCAGTAGTAGGAGAACTGTATTGTCCAAATTGGGGATTCTCATGAATCTCCAAAATGGCACCTTAAGCTCACTTCTGCCTTTTGCTGACCACATTTTGATATTCACTGCGGTTGTCCAACCTGATTTTCCACAGCCAAAATCTAGAACCAGTTGGTTCTTTTCCCCAACAAATTTCATGAAAATGAGTGTATAGGTTCTTAATGAATCCTACTGACAGGCAAGCAGACAAACTAAGACTAATAACGTAACTTCTTAAGGTAATAATAAAGTGTAATTTCCTTTGCCATTAACCTATCATCATTCCTACTGACTGAACACTTTCGTTTTTCATGCCTGTGTAGTGCAGTTGGTCTGTTCATTAAGTTATTTTGAATACACACTTAGGTGAATTAGTAGCTCCAAACCTGACCTTAGGTGGAGGAGCAGAGGCTTGTTGTTGGAAAGCCAGTGATTTTCAGTTTGTGGTTTGTTAGTTTTAAGATTAAGCAGTTGACAGCATGCGAATAGACCAGTTTATCTATCTTTAGAAACTAAGGGTTGTTGTTTTCTTGCCAGAGGGAATCACCTAGATCCGGAGTTGTTACACAACCAGAGGTGCGGTTAATTCGTGGATTTCTTACAGAACAGACATGTCAGAAGTCGAGGTAGACACGTTTTTCTTTATTTATCAACCTCTTTTGCATTAGTTTGTTGCACAGATGAACTGAAAAACTTTGCTCTTGGCATTTGATGGCCAACTTTTTGGTTGTGTCTCTTCTTCCACTGTTTAACATCACACCTCTTGGGTGTAATCTGTCAAAAGACACTGCGTGCTGAAGACGTGAGTCATGACAAATTTACCTTGGTGCCAAATACACTTGCTAGCACTGACTTTCTCTGTATTATTTTTGTGGTATTTTTAAAGATGCAACACACTTCTGTTGCTATTAAAGTTCTATATATAGTTTATCTTTTAGGATTATGAGTATAAAGAGCCAAATTCAAAGAGCTTATTTATGAATGAGGTGCAAAAATATCTCAAAACAAAGTTTTAATACGGATCACCTGATTTCCAGTGTAGAAGAACTTAAGTCGGCATGTAAAGCCTCGCATTTCAAGTAATAAAAACAAAGCGAAGGAAAAACAAACATAAATGGAGTCACACAACCTAAACATAGTAGCCGCAAGATTATGTCTTATTCTTAACCACTGTGACTAAGTCTGAATGCGTCCACAGCACCATTCATGTCTAGCAGTCCTGGAGAGCATGATTCAATTACCGGCAGCTTACTGTAAGACAAATACAGAAATAGACTGGTGGGCGGTGTTGTGTTTCACTCAGTGTACCCAAGGTCAGGAGACTGTAAAATAATATCCCCTTGTAAAAGAAAGCATATATGTCTCTGCAAACAGGGCGTTGCTGAGTTGACTGAATAGATAGGACTGAGTATAATGCAATTATTACTTTGAGATCTCGAAATGCCTCCTCCTTTGATTGATTGATTTTATGTCGGCACCATGTGCTCGAGGTGCCCAGCCCACATAAGCCTACAAAACATCTATACATCATGTTGCAATATTCCTGAACATACTCTGGTACTACACAAAGTACACTGTTGCAGATTCTAGGCTGTATAGAACGAGCAAGTGTTATCTTGTTCCACTGTATTGGTCTATAGGACATGAAACATTGGATGTGTTCACATTTAAGGCCTTATTACTCGATACGAAGGCAAGCACCTGTAGAAGAATTGTGCCTATATAAAATACAGTAGCATTATTTCAATTCTTTTGGGTGATTCCTTGGATCCATTCACGTTCCTCCCAATCTGTAACAATACCAACTATGTTACATTTAAATTTCACTGAATTGGGGGCCTGGGAGTCATTGGTTTTGTGTCATACTGGGCACCAACATTGTTGTTGCTAATGAAGGCTCAATCTTTTGAGAAGGATTGGAGTACATATCTGTTTAAAATGTGGATCTCTTTCAGCTGCAATATGGATGGGAACAATATTGGTTTTAGTAATAATATCATCAAAGATGCAAATATCTTCCAAACAAGTGCACAAGCCATTTTCTTTCAGAGATAATTGTAAGGAATGTTTAATTAAGTTGGGCTATCGGTTTTCTCAGCCAACTGCAAGCACTACAGCATTGATTAACTACAGTATAACTGTCCACCATGTTGGCTTTCAGTATATGCAGTATGTCTGTGGCTGTGATGCTGTGATGGCCCTTGACCCTCTGGATAACCCCCCCCCCCCTTGAATCTCTTTGCCAGAGTGAAGGATGCCTAAGCCTTGTGTAATGTGGCCCATGGCACTGACCTGTCACTCTGTATCCATTTCCGGCATCCAGTCTCATCCACGAATGGCGGAGCTCGCCCTCCCCCCTAGCCGTCGCCATGGAGACAGCCAGTCTGACCTGGAATGCCGCTGTTCAGCACTACTAAGGGTTTCACTCCTCTTTCGGAAGAGCTCAAATATCAATTAAGGCAGTACCAGCCCCCTCATACACACCCCCAACCTCACCTCCCGCCCCCCCTTCCCTCAGTCACATAACTCATGCAATCGGAACTCAAGAGGACACCAATTTGACCAGATTCCACTCTCTCAAATTGCAGGAAAACACACTTAACTGATGGGCCCTCCCGACTTGAGAGGTGCCATTGTTGTGCGCCTTGACCCTCCACCCCACGCTCCTCCCCTCACCTTCGTCTGGCCTGTCTCCCCTCCGTGTCACATAACAAGCTAAGAGCACACCTTTCTCCACCAGGCCAGTAGACCCTCAACAGGCGATCCTTTGACAAGCCCGTGGCCTCTTTGGTCATCTGAGGGACCATTCTCCAGGGTCGGGGACCACAGGGGAAAGTGTGTAAATGATACCTGATGGCATGTAAAAAGATCATTTGATAGGTCTAGATAGACAGGCATACCTGTCAACACTACAGGACAACTGCACTACATGGTAGGAGCTACATTGACTTGGACAGCTGTGGGACCTGCACAATGGCTGATATACACTTTCCTGATGTAGAGCTCCCTCTACACGACACAGCCACAACATAAGCTTATAATGCAGGACCTGTCTTTGTTGATATTGTACTTTAGTGGAGCAAATTCCCTAACTTTTGGCTGGACATTTGGGACCCCTGGTGGTCTGGGGCCCCTGGGCAGTTGCCCGCTTTTCCCAGTTGGCAATCCAGCATTGGTCCTATAACAGTGTTTTTTTGTAGTTTTTGTTTCTTCAATCACTGCAAGTGACATATAAAAGGGCTGTTTGTGCCATTCTCTCTACCCAATGACAAATACAGAACCTCACATGACCCCTATTGTTTTTCTCTCAATCTGTACCCTTTTCTTGCCTCTCTGTTCTATTTAGTAAACCAGAAATTCCTTGAAAGTAATCTCCCGGAGAAAAAGGAAGAAGCAGCAGAAGAGTGAGTAACAACAGAGGACAGAGGATTGCAAAGTGCAATCAATCCATTTTGAAATAAAATTGTTACCTCACAGCCCCCTTCTTAACTATAACAAGCCCTAACCATAACAAAATCTTAACCATACCATAGTTCCCCTGTGCAGATGCATTTACAACAATTTTACAAATGTTGGCATTGAATGTAATCCAGGGTTTCGCAGAATCGCCCAATCGTCTGCCAATATGGTTGTATTTTCCTACACAGTTTTCTATCTCTTCTGGAGGGAAAGACTACATTAGAAAACAGGCCTTAACAAGAAACAAAATGCTGATGGAGACACATTTTGAATTTTTGTTTGTTGTTAATCTGTGCTACCATGTCAACTTGGACACTAAAGTTTGGCTTTATCTATTTTCAACAAACTGTGAAACAGCAATAGTTAATAAGTGTGCAATCCCAACAGCTGTACCCCACAATTATTCCGTTGGCCTATGTGTGTTTACCTGAGGTGATTCACAGAGCTGTGCTATGAAACTCTGCCAGTGTATCCAGAAACCTTTGAGGTGTATAACTGCATGTGCAGTTACAGTTTGCTTTGGTTTTCAATCTCTCCATCATCACCGAGAGACATTCCTCAACACACCGAGTAGGAAGTGCAGTATGTAATTTGCGCTGTCTGAAAGAATTATTCAACTCAGCTCAGCTGCTCCAGATTTGATGGGAAGTTCCTAAAAAAAGACCAGTGATTTAGGAAAAGAGGTCAGTGATCACCACATAAATCACCTTACCACGGCAAAGGATTGCCCGGGAGCAGATGTGTCTTTGGCACTTGGCACAGGATTGCTCTACCGGATCAAAAAAAAAAAAAAAGGCCCAACCCTCAGACCATAAACATGTCCTTCCTCAACCCCAAACGGAGGCTACAGCAGCAGAGCGTGCCTCCCTCCCTCCAGCCCTCCCTCATTCTCTCTGTTTCAACACATCCCTCTCTCGACTTCCTTCCTGCCCCACCCATTGAATTTTAATACCTGCCTGTCATGTTTTCTTCTCTTTTTTTTTTCCTCTCTACCTCCCCCCTCCTTTACCAGACCCTTGCTGCGTATCTAGTAATTACCAGAGCACTGAGAAAACCCTTTCATTTAAAGGATTGGCAATTATCTCAGTGGAACACAATAAAATGGCTTCCCCTCAAGAGGAAGGGGAAGTTTGAGCTGCGGTACGCCGCTGCATGTCGCACCGCCTTGCTCTTGAAGTGGGAGCAGAGGTGGAGGTCCTGTAGGAGGTGTATTTTTTTTTTTTCCTCATCTGCTCCTGCTCAGATATTTGATAATCAAAGAGTAGGATGGGAAACAACATGGGTCAAGTGGTGGGGCTTTATTGCCAGAGATTTGTTCCTTCTTGTTGTTAAGTCACCACTCTTAAAATATGAACGCAGTTTAAACTGAAAGAGGTTGAAATAGCTACCTTTAACCAGCCTTGATTTAGAGCCGTGGCCTCCTGTTCACCTCCAGGGGAATCTATAAAGTTGTTCAGACCATTGTAAATAACACTTTTATGGTACTGTGGGGAGAGTTTGATCCTAACACCTCATTGGGACCAACACCACTGTCAGGTAGATCAGTCGGTTCTGGCCCTTTTTTGGAGCAGCAGCAAATGATACTGTGACAAAGCACACAAAAATGTAAATGAGCATAAAGTTGTAAAATCTACTATTTGGGGAAGTGTGGAAAAGAGAGACTGTTGAATTTGGCTGAGAGAGCTGTTTTTAGTGTTTCAGGCTGTGTAAATGTAGAACGTGTTTGAGTTAGATCGTAGAAGACGTGCTAAAAATGTGATCACTTAGCCAGATGTGATAATGTGGCTAGTTAGCAGCAGTGGCAGCCTGCATTGATCAGGGCAGCAGTTTATCATATTGCGAGGCAGGAAGCCAACTTGTTTTCTATTGGTTTGAGTGGTCAAAGATAGGAATGCACCGATCCAACTTTTTCTCTCCCGACACTGATTCCAATACTTCAACTCTGGGTATTTACTGATACTGAGTACATACCTGATGCCAGTGCTCTCTTTTTTCCACATTTAAAATCTGTATACTTGAATAATTGAATTAATTTTTACGTAAGCTAACATGAGGCCAAGTACTGCTATGGCACTAAAAACTGACTTGGCAGCGTGCCGTGACTGAATAAATGTAACTGGTGGCATAAACAATACATTTTAATAATGCATATATTTATGTTGACCAGTCACGTTATGGTTAATACAAGATCCACTTAATAAGGTCAGTATTGGCACCAATACTGAATCGCTAGTTAAAGAGTCAGTTCAGCCAAATAACAAAATAAATAAATAAATACCCCAATACAATAGGGCCGAATGGAATTTCTATTTTTATTTCTGGCGTCCAAAATATTGAAAAATTAATATTATTATTAAATTATATTATTATTATCTACAGTACACTTTGTGACACACACAGCTGGGCCCATTTCTAGTTCCGGTGAAAATGCTTGACAGCAAGAGATCTGTGGAGTATTCAGAGAAACAAGGACTTTGTTTCTGGACACGTTAATTTCATTTTATTTCATTTTTTATTTCATTCACCTCCACTGTGTTGGGCTGATAGCAGCAATGTTAGAAACAAAAGTAATAAAAATTTCAAAACTTGGGCAAGAAAAAGTAAAGCTATGCATGTGTACCACTAGATGCAAGTGGAAAAAAATGTCATATCACATGTTATCACCTGTCCAAAAAGGCATGTGCGTTAACTTTTACTGGAAGAGCCGGTTGGAAGTGGAGACCACCTTATTGGTCACTGCCAGAGTTCAGCAGCATTTGATTTGAATGGCGGCTGGTGTTGAGTTCCTACCCCTGTGTCGTCTCAGCATTGAGCTATAGCTTTGTGTTTTCACAAGCGCCTCAGTGCTGCTTCTACCCGCCTCGCAGCCCCACCTGTCGTTTTTGCCGCCGGCTCGGAGAGAGAGGCAAAGTTTGGCTGGAACAGCTGGTTGCCTTGGCAACACTTTGTGCCACCGCAGCGGATTGGAACAGGAACTGGCCTATCCATGTCAGTCTGCAGGCAGGATCTGGGCCATGCCTTGTGTTAACAGATTATCTGATTTCCATTCAGACGGCTCGGGTATCGGCCCCACTCCTCTGCTCTCTGGAAAAGCGACCCCGGCCAGCCTCTTTCTGAAAGCCCCCAGAGCCCTCCTCTCTTCTCCCATTTCCTGTCTTAATTACGCACTCCTTTGTGCCGTTGTTGTTTTTTTTCTTCCTTCCCTCCTCCTCCCCTGCCTCCCCTTCTACTTCTCTTGATCCCTCATCCCCTCCCTTCTCACTGTCTGTCTCTCACTCTCTTTTTTTGTGAAAAGATGAGGACCAAGATTTTGAAGTTTGAAGTCTGTTGCGGTGACCGTCCTTGGCTCTCCCCCCACCACCACCACCACTGTCACCACCCACAACCCAGCTCCCCTTCTCCCTTCCATCGTCTCTCCACCTGAAAGGGAATACTGTGTTTTCGATGCATAAAAGGCTTGGCGCTGTCAACAGGATGAATCCACCAGGGCCCATGGAAAACATACTCAGAGCTGCAGCTACAGTTTCTCTGAAAGGGGAGAGAGGAGGAGGAGGAGGAAGAGGAGGGTGGATGGGTGAGTGAGGGAGGCAGCTGGAAGGGATTACTGTGCAGTTTCATAGGCAGCACAATTACAAACATACCAAGTGTTAACTTGGCTGTGCAGCATAACACCAATGATGATGCTTTGGCTCTGGAATTGGGACAAACCTTTTTTTTTTTTTGGTGTTTGTGTGCACGTGTGTGTGGAGTGTTTGAAGGGGTGTTCACAGCTGTGCATAGTTATCCCTTCACAGGTAAATTAAAGCATCACAGTGAAAGAAAACAAGGGAAAAAAATAAAAATATAGAGGTGTTGTAAACACAATGAGCATGTAAACCAAGTGGGCACCTCTGCTGTGACAAAAACAGGTTTGTCGCCGTCCTGCGCCAGATCTGGTTACCAAGCCAGGGCATTGAGGCGAGACCAAGAGAGGGTGACCTTGTCTATGGCGAAATCTGACACAGGTTTTCACATGCTGGGTGGGGGATTTTTTTTCCCCCTCTTCCTCCCACCCTCCCTCCCTCTCTCTTTCTCTGTGTTGTTATCTCCTGCAGGAGGTGGCTAATTGCTCTGATGTTGTAGATTACATTTAGCGTGCAGCTCTTATTGTTTGCGTGCAGTGCAGTAAGACGTAAAAGCAGATATGGTTGAACTGTATTCAAGGTTTCTACAGTCAGACACTTTGATTAATTCTCTGGGAAAGCCACATCATTTTTGGAAATTGTGGAGTTGGGTCACGTTATAAGAATATACCAGAATGTATTTCTATTTAGATTGGATGCTGGTTTTCAGCTGGTTTTCTCCATAGAGAGGCCAAATGTGGTAGAAAATGTGCCAAATAAAACATTGATAATCCCTGAAGAATTATGATTCAGAGCTCAGAAAAGAGCCAGAGAGAAGTCATAGAAAAGTCTGTGTCAGAGCAATGATGGGAGCATTGTTATTTTGGTATACAGAGGCATTAACACCACTCAACACAATGGGTTTCTTCAGCAAGTGCAAACTCATGACCCTAGTTCCCCACTTTTCCAATTTTACACAATTATAACTTTCCCTGTAAACCTTTCCTTTCATGGAATTTAACAAAATGTTTTAAACATCGTGAAAGTCAGTGAATTTCAGGGGATTTTAAAAATGTCTCACTGTACAGGTATAAACCACAATTCCTTTTTCTCCATGTTTGTTTTTAAAGAGACAAAGAATACAAACGGCCGTACATGTCTATAGTCACGAAACACTCATGGAATTCCATATCAGGACCACGGTGAGGATTCATGTATGTAAACATTGTGAACATATTTGAGTGCAAGTGACTAAAGCTCATTGAACTTATACTATACATATCAAGTGATGCATATAGAGGCTTTGCAGCTGTGTCATGAGTTCTTTTGCAAGCATATCTAGTCTCTTCATGGTGGTCCATTGACGATTACCTCAAATAATTGATATGACAAGAGTGCAATGGCTATAGTGTGGTTTAGGTAAATCCAGTGATGTTCTACGTAAAGTGCATAATGTGATGAAACTCCCGAATTAATTTTTGTGGCAAAGTAAAGTTGTCTCGAGTATAACCCTTTCCCCCCTGGTGCTAATCTCTTCTTTAAAGCATTATGGCTTGTAGCCTAGCTTGGGAAGGGTCAGCCCTGTTAACTTACAGTAAGCAAACTGGCTTTTGACTGTGTTTGCCAAGCAGCCAAAAATATCAATATTAAGGCAGGCTATTAACTGTATGTTAGCTAATGCTAATGTAGGTGTCATTAAATGTTAAATCGCCTCTATTTTTTAATTAATTTATTTTTAATTACTGATAGTAATAGTGAAAAATGCTTGTCACAATTTTTGTTGTATTCGCATTGCTTTTTTTGTCAAGGCCGAACTCCAAAACCCAAAAATATTTCATTAACTATCAAAAACAGAAAAGCAGTGAATCCTCACATTAAAAAAAACTAGCCAGCAAATGTTCAATGTTTTTGTTTGACAAATGACTTGAACAATTAATTGCTTATAAAAATTCAACTTATTGATCAATTAACTAATCATTCCAGCACTACTTACTATACAGTCTGCGCTCTGCTGACAGCTGTGTAAAAGGTGTCATGGCTGACGTCATGATGGAAGGATTAGGCAGGTGAGAGAGAAAGGGAGAGACCATCTGTCCCGTTTTTCCTCTGTGTCTTACGTATTCGTATTGTGTTTATTAACATGTCCCCTATTTTCTGTCTCACTGGACACACACACACACACACACACACACACACCTGCATGTAGAGACACACGCTCCCCTCTCTCACCATGGCCCAGTCTCAGCTCAGGATGAGGGTAAACAAGCTAATGTTTAGATTTCACGGAAGTGGAAACTGATCCGGCCGAGTCGGCTCTGTCACTCAGCAACGCGCCTGTTTATGTTTGTCTCTTTGGTAAGTATCTGTGAGTGGCAGCATATGTGAGCATTCAAGTCTGTGTCTGTGTGTGTGTGTTTTGCGCACATGCACACATTCCTTTATATGAAGCCTTTGTGTATAAGCAGGGGGAGCTGCAAACAGGTTGTTGGTGGCCTCCACCAACATTGAGCAGGGCCTCATGATGATGATGATGATGATGATGCTGATGATGATGGCCATAGAAATGATGGAGGTGGTGATGGTGAAGCTGGCGATGCTGGTGTTCCAACCTAAACGACAGAATAGGTCATTTGTCAGTGACTCCCAAAATGACATATAAAGGCTTACAGGACCATTGTCGTCATGGTAACAACACGTGGCTGACATTGTGAAATGGTCGCAGTTTGGTTAGTTTTAGGCATCAAAACTACTTGGTTAGGTTTAAGATCATGGTTTTGGTTAAAATAAGTACGTTAGCTACATAACTTAAGTTACGTAGGCTACGTAAGTTAAAATAAGTCACTGTTGACGGCCGTATTTTTGAGGAGGACAGTCCCAAAATCTGTACTTGAACTGATCTTTAGACTACACTTAAATTAAAGGTCTATCAATTTTTACAGCCTTTCAAAATATGCAAAGTAGGCCTGCAAAATAATAATTCAAATAATTTTGAGAATGTTATGGTGCAAAAGTATTGCAGACAGTTGTCAATAAAGTTTTGAAACTTTGGAGATTGGACATATTTTGCAAAACTGAACCTTGACACTGTGCTCAAAACAACATTTGGGAGAGGTGCAGCATTAAAAATAAACTAATATGGTAAAGGAACAGTGTGACATTTTTAAGATGTATTGCTTTGCCTTGTTTGATATTTTTGTCTTTTTCATTTTTGGCCTTGAGATAATGTTGGATCTTTCCTATATCTTTCATATTCTGAAAATATGTAATTAGTAAACACACTGATAATGACTGAGTAGGTCCCACTCAGTGAAAAGAAGGACAAAACGTTTCAACGTCTGGGCTTCATCACTGTCACAACTATGCGGTACACGTTTCTTAAGTAGCAAAAACACAGGTGAATCCCTGTAAACACATTCAAATATTGGCTGAGTGAGGAATTGTATCTGTTCTGATTTTAGTACGAGCTTATGTCTCCTAAAAGCCAACTAACTGATGAAAATGAATTCAAAAATAAAAACTAATTGATGGATCCTTTACTTCCTTTTTTTTGTTTTTTTGACCTTATGAGTGCTTTTGCAGGTTTTTGACCCTCTACTACAAATCACGTAACTTTACTACCAACCATTTTTCCAAGGCATGTAATAGTGTTTTATATTTTTTGGATTTTTGAATCCGTTTTTCCAGGCAGTCGTTGGTTTCCATTCATTTCACCACAGTATACAAGTGAATTTGCAGAGACTTGCTTGAGGTAATTTATCACAGTGAAACACTGCATCTGATTTTAAGAATCTGCACTGTTAACACAAGTGCCGCAATAATTGTAGACATGATCTTCATTGTGATGTCATTGTCTTATCTCAAGCAAGTTTTAACTCTCTACAAGTGGATTTTAAGACCATGAAATCCCATGGCTGTCTTGACAAAAAAGCTAAATAAAATACTGTTATAAGCCTTGGTAAATGGACAGCAGTAATGTCATGAATATGTAATTTGTAGCAAATGGGTGAAACTATTCAAAAACACTGGTATAGTCCTTTAAAATTGCCATAAGTGCAAGGTGAATCTCAGCCTTGTGGCTCTGTCAAATTCTTCAAAGCAATAATCCCTGAAGTCCTCCTCTTTTCTTTCTATTTTTTCCCACCGGTACATGAAGAGGACAACAAGGGCTGTCAGAGAAACACAAAGCACTCAGGGTTGCGTGTTGGGAGCCGCCTGAATGGCACCAGGCCTAACGAGAGCCCGGCAGGGACCCCGAGGTGGGCCTGGCACCTGCAGTCTGTCTCTGGGGGGAAGTGGGGGCTCTGTGAGTGTGGGTGTGTGTAGGAAGAGGATGTGAGGTTTGTGTGTGTGTGTGTGTGTGTGTGTGTGTGTGTGTGTGTGTGTGTGTGTGTGTGTGTGTGTGTTTCTGTGTGCCATTAACAGAGACATGCATATGAATTTTTACATGCATGTATCTAGGTAAGGGGTGTAGTTAGGATGTCACTGTCCACAGCCAAGAATTTAACCTCTGTCAGTCAGCGTGGTGATGATCACTTGTTGAAGCAGAAGATATTTATTGTCCGTAAGGCCAGTACGTGTACTGAGATACTGTATGGGAAGCATAAGATAATGATAATATAAGAATCTTAATGTAGCTTGCTGATCATAAAATGCCAGTCTTGGTTCTACAGTATGCATGAGCAAATTTAAAGTAATATTTTGACGTCATAGTTAAGTATTTCTCTATATTTACACCTGAATCAGTGGATAGTGATCAGATGTTCAGCTCTGTCTCACTATGAAAACCACATTTTAATGCCAAGACAGAACTCATACTTTATGACACACGCACACACACACACACACACCAACGATTAGCTTTGCTTGTTGTCATTGGACTGTGCCTCTTAGACGAAATTCCGAGGCCCTTTTACACTCCTTCATCCCCAACTGACACCCCTCTACATACAAACACATACATACCAGAAGAATACAAGTACTGAACAAATGAAAAAAGAATCAGAATAACTGTTGGTGGAAAAACATTGGTCACCAGTTGTTTCTGACGATTTGTCTGAGGCAGCAACTCGACCGGGAAGTTTGGAGGTTGCCCACAGGCTCTGGGGCAGATTATGGAAACCAGACCTGGCGGGTTTACACCGAACGCAAGGCCCCGTAGAATTAAACTGCGAACTGTGGACAGCTCACAGGAAACGCCTCTTTGTAAAGCAAACATACATGTATTTTATGGCAGCCGCTTTAGTGCTTTTTTATTCTGGGCTCCAATGAGTCGACATTTCAACATGGCCTCGGTCTAATTTCCTCTGCTTTTCTTCACCTTTATTTTATTTTATTTTTTTGCTGGTGGGCGACCCTTCCCACACACACACATGCTCTGCCCACCTATTTCTATCAAAATAAGACAGCTTTTTTGGCAGTGGCCATTTTTATTTTCGTGGAGGTGTGAGGGCCAGCCAGTCAGGGTTGTTTTGACAGATTCAGGGACTTTATTGCGGCCACCAGGACAGCTGTAGGGGCGTGAGTGCCACACCCCCCCACCTCACCCAAAAGGAGAGCAACACAGCTGCTGCTACTTCTTCTCCCCCTCCCTCCCTTCATCTCAGCCTCTTCACCTGGTCTCCATATGATTGTGACCCTCAAACGCACACACACATACACACACCGTAAAAGAGGTGTGACTTCTAATTCTGTAATGACCCTATGCTCAACAACACCATGCATACACACCCTCTGACACACACATGCATGCACACACACACACCTCTACGGTCTTACCAGGTTTAGTGTCTCCTGCAGGGGCCACACATACTACAAATTAAAATGTGTAAATTCATGACTCTGTAGGATGAAAACAAACACCAAACCGTCCCTGTGTTAAAGGAAAATTCCGGTTTATTACAGCTTAGGTCTTATTTTTGTAATCATTCCTATAACTAATAATATCACTGTACTCACTCAGTTAATTGCTGAGATCTGGGAACACAGCGACATTGCTAAAAGAAGCGTTTCAGGGCAAGAAACACAAGCAGTCTAAAGATCATGCAGGTTTTAAACAAAGCACCCGGATTAGCCAAACTTATTTGTAAGATAAAACAAAGGAAAATGATTTTACCCAAACTCTTTGTAAAACATCCAACACAGTTTACAGACAGTTTACTCACTTGTTTGAGCAACGAGGGATTACTACAGACAGTTCAGGTGCACTCACATTTGGTTTTACATGCAAATACAGTGATTTAGATCATCTGGCTAGGGGTTTGTTTAAAACCTGTATGTGTGTTTCTTGCCCCGTCAGACTCCATTGTTGTGCAATCACAGTGTTTCCAGATCTCAGCATTTACTTTGGTGAGGACAATGTAAAAGAGAAAAATAAGTTGTAATAAACCAGAACTAATTGGAAACCTTTTCCTTTTTTCCAAAATGGGTTGCTCTACCATGCCAAAATAGTCATTTTCTAAGAACAAATATCACCTGTTCAAATGGTTTATACCTCATTTTGGAACTACAAATCTTGACTTCCTCCTGGCTGTGAGTATGTGGGACAGTAGGGGGTTAACAGCGCCAGAGTTATTTGGTTCTTGGACACGGTGGCCTCGCCTGCCGGATGCAAGTTTGACTCAAGGGCAAAATCCAGAGTGAAAGCCTCTCATGTTTTTGACTGGTTGCCAACTCTGCTGCTCTCTCTCTCTCTCTCTCTCTCTCTCTCTCTCTCTCTCTCTCTGTGTGTTTGTGTTGCTCGCTCGCTCGCTCTCTCCCCCTGTCATTCTTATGTCTCTCTCTCTGCTCTGCTGTCCCCTCCCCTCACTCTCTGATTTACTCTCTCTTTCTCTGTTCCTCCTCTGATCCTCTCCCACATCAAAATCAGGACTGACATAAAGCAGGTCCAGTGTCCCTCTGAACACAGCCTGGCCTCGTCCAAAATTATGTCATCTTTTTTAGAAAGATGTGGTGTGCAAAACTCTTCAGTAGATAGTATAAATCTGCTTTAGCTACAAGTCAATATATGTGGTATTTGAAGGAAGGACAGGGTTTACAGGCCTGTTTTGTACTGTATGAAATGAGGCTCCGGGGGATTTTCACACATTTTGAGAGCTTTTTCTGCAACCATGGATATTTTCTCAAAGAGATTGTAGTGTGAAAGCTGCTGTCGAATCCGGGTGCACTTGGTGAAATGAATGTATGAGTGCACCTCATTTGAAGGTTCTGCTGCATTACTACATGCCATACCCTCAGGCATGATCTGGATCTTGTTGCTTTTTGTGTGGTAGCAGGACAAAAGTAAAAAAAAAAAACAGGCATCTTTCATGTTATGGAAGATGCAGAAATAGCACATTTCACAGAAGTGACACAGATGCCGTACAGTCTTGCCATGGATGTGTGTTGCACAATCGATGTAAGGTTTGGAAGGATTCTCATCTATGAAACCAAAACTCCCTCCCAAACCATAGAAGAAACAAACCTGGGTCTAGATTCAAGTATATGGACCAAGTCTGAGAACACCTTAAGACTTTTGTCTTTGAAACTGAGCTTCTCCCTAAAGAGAATGGGAAATCCATCAAGGCACAACCATGTCGTCCATTGACTGCCACATCCCAAATTTTAGCAGCTACTTTCATTGATTTAACAGCAGTAGAGTTTATACCTAAAAGATTGTTTTTAACCTGATGATAGCCAACATATGTTGGCATTTAGTTAGTACCCTGTGTTAATTTCCCAAATCTCAACTCCAGAAGTAGACCTCTCTGACCTTTCTGGGAGCTTTTGGTTCCCATCACGCTCTCTGCATTTTTTGTTGTGTGTGTGTTCTGCATAAATCCAGGGTGGCCCATCTCCGAGTCAGTATGACTCACCAAAGCCTGTGAGGATTGCGGACTGACAGGTTAGGAAACCACATACAGCAAATGCCTTCAGGCAGGGAACAAAGTCAACTGATGTCTCCTCAGGCAAGCCACTCATTCAGCCAGACAGCCTGCTATCATCCTGCACGTTGGAAAAAGCACCAACAAAAAGAGTTTTTAAAGAAAAGAGAGATTTCACCAGATGTGAAGGGAAGAACTTAGTCATCATGTTCAGTATCATGGACCCAGTGTTTCCTCTCAATTTTCATTTGATCTGAAGGGAGTGTGAGCAACAAAGCAGATCTGATCTTGATTTAGCCGCACCATGACTAAGCTTCGATCTAAGAATAAGACACCTGAATTGCGGGGGCGTCCGTTTGTAAACAGTTTGTAGACGTAGCTCAGAGCAGGTCAGATTGAAGCTGGCCAAGAATGTGCTCAGCAACAATGCTCCAAGGAGAAGATTCCAAGCATTCCCCACTGGTTAGGGAGAGGTAGCGGCCTTCACAGATAGGAAGTCGTCTGTCATTAGGGGGTAATCACTTCTTGAGGAGGATTGCAATGCCTGGAATGATTACTGTTGTTATCAGCAGTGAAACTTGGCGCAGAGAGAGCGGATGAGGTTTTTTTTTCTCTTCTGTCTCTCTGTTTTCTCTCTTTGTGTGTTTTGATCAGCTTGACTGATCCAGTGTAGGCCCCACTTGTTTTTCAAAACTTTCTCACCATTGCACTGTGCTCGATTTTGCTCTGCAGGGTAGTCCACAGTGCACCCTCGCCCAGATTTAGTGGTGTATAAATGCTTCAATGTTGACTTAAAGCTAGTTGGTATTTCTTACCTAGGGGCATTTCTAATTACTAATGGCTCATGTGTAATGATGCCTATCATGTCAGTGGTGCAACAAGGATGCTATCCGTCATGCACACTCGTGTTAGAAAAACAGAATTTATACAACTGCATTTGGTCGATGGTGGTTTTCTGTCTCCCATGCCACTTATCTGTGTTTGTTTGTAGGGTTTTGGTCCTGTAGTCCTTTCAAGTGGCTTGTCTGGGTCCCTTGGTCTGGCTGTTTTTGTCCTCTCCTCTCCTTTCCCCTTCCCTCCCTCCTTCTTCTCTTGCCTTCTGCCAGTTGAGCCAAGTCTTCAGGTGGAATGATGCCGTTACGAAAAGAGCCCGTCAACGCTTGCCCAACATGCCAAGCCAAGTATTTGTCTCACGGGGTCCACCCCTTACCTCCTCCTCTTCTTCCCCCTCCTCCCCTCCTTCTCCTGCTCTCCTACCCCCACCCCCGGATCCTTGAGAACAGGAAGTGTATCTTGTTAAGTGATGGATGGGCCCCCTGCTCTTGCTGAGAGGAAAGGAAAAAAAAGCCTTTCTTTCCCTCCAGGGCAGTCAGATGAGTTTAGCAGTCTCAAAGCTGAGGGTCGGCTCTGCTTTTTGGGAGAGCCTTGGAACCCTTGGAGCCTGAGCGCCTGGAAGCCACAGGCACTGCTCCATTATGTGTGCGGGGAGAATTAACGGCTGATAAAGTAGCAGGCGGCGCCTTTGCACTAGAAAAATGGATCAGAAATTAAAAGACCAATCCGAAGAGTGTTTACCGGAATTGTGCATGCTCGCGTATGTGCATTTGTTTGTCAGTGTGCATGGGAGTGTCAATCTGTATGAGTTATTTAGTCGGGGGTCAGCAGGTTTGTGTTGGCATGCAGCCGCAAGATACTTCCAGGGAGAGTAACTCAGGAAGTGTCCCTGGCACGTCCTCTGCATAGTGCAATACGCACTGCCGAGACTGGCTCGACCTGCTGTGACAAACAACCACAGATTGCAATCCCCACTGCACCCGTCGCACCTCCTGCACACACACAAACCTACCATTCCCTCTAACCTGTGGGAAGAATCGTGACATCAAACTAACTCTCACATGTGTTGTTTTATAGTTGTTTTGCCAGACACATCTTATCAAGTTCCACAAGTCTCAAGCCCTTATGACTTTAATTTAACACTGCAGCCCTCAAACCTGCTATCCATCCATCTCCCAGCAGGTCTTCCCAACAGCCACCCTTTCCCCGATTTGAATCACAGTGACGTTATTCCTCTCCATCCGTTTTATGCCGATGGTTTGTCACCCACAGCCAGACCCTCTCCTCAAACGAGTGGAAGAATCCAGAGACCTGAAAAACAAGAACATTTCCTCTCATGATCCATTGCTCCTTTGTCAGCCATGGCTCTGTTGTGGTTACCTAAGGGTAGCTACTAATGTTTGTCTCCAGTTTCCATCCTCTCATGTTCCATACACATACACAGGAACACAAAAAAGCAACAGATAAAAGGCAGGAAAACTGTCCTTGGTTATCCAGAGGGGAAATAAAGAAAACCATAAAACAAAACTCTTAAAATTGCATCCAGCACACTTTACAAGCAGATGGACTTAAAATGTAACAAGGCAAAGACCAATTGATGGTTCCTGTCATAGTACCTTCAGTATAGGGCTGCAACTCACAATGTTTTTCATTATTGCTGAGGTTCAAAGATTCTCAACCATGGAAACAGCAGGTGACAAAACAATCTCACCTCAAGGTCCATTTAGGAACTGTTCTGGAGCTTTGATTATATTGTATGATCTTTGAGAGCATTAGCCCAGTTGTCATGGAATTGTGGATGTTGAAATTTCCATTTTTTCTAGGCACTTCAAGGACTTGTTGTCCATGTTGGCTTTAGAGTTGAGGTTCAAAGTTTATTTTTGACCTTGGAAACAGCAGCTGAAAAGGCAATCTCACCTCAAGGTCCATTTTGTGTCATTTCATTTATCATTTCCATTATTGTTTCAACTGTCAATTACTTTTCAGACCAATCAATTAAGCATTTAGTCTATAAAATGTCAGAAAACGGAGAATACCCATCACCCATCATGTCCCAGAGCCCAAGTTGACATGTTTAAATGGCAGTCCAAAACCCAAAGAGATTCAGTTTACAAAGGTAAGATAGAGAAAAGCAGCATTTGAGAAGCTCAAACCAGCAACTGTTGAGTTTTGCTTGATAAATAACTTAAATGATGAAATTGGCAAAATTGTCATTTCAGCATTACTTGGGTGCTAGGGTTAATGCCACCCTTTACTAAAAACATCTTAACCTATGCATATTGTCCTGCTTTACCCATCAAGCAAACAGGTTCATATACTATAAATGTTCATAGTCTATGTATATAAAAGGAACAATGAGGCTGTCAGGCTTGGGAGATACATGGTGCATGCAGAGAAGCAGGAATAGCAGTGTGATGCCTATGTGAACAAGAGTTCAAAGGCTGCTGGTTCGGTCCCTCCAATCTTCACTGATCGCTCCTGACGTGACCTCCTGCATGGCTTGCGTCTGTGTGTGTCTCCTGCCTCGTCTCCGCTGGCCGGAGTTTAGCCCCGCTGTGGCCTGTCTGGCCCAAAGCCAGGGGCTCCACTGTCTTTACAAGCAGGCCTCACTGAGTCTCGGGAGAAGAACAACAATGAAACTGTCAGTTCCAGCTGATGTTTGTTTTTCTGTTGATTCTTCATTCCAGTGCTGAAATTAAATGCTAATTCATGGCGAGTGAAATGCATTTTATTATTTTCAAATCCCGCCGTTCTTCGGCTAGCTGGCTGGTCAAATGGATACACAACCCAAACCAAACAATATACCACAGCTTGTCACGGCCTGGCTGAGGAGAGCGAATGGAGACAGGGCATATTTGTCTGTCCGTCTGCCTGTCTGTGTTTGAGAGGCGCCTGCCACTTAATGACGTCTGACAAGCGAGACAGCGGCGGCTTTGGGTACTCAAGGACTGTTTTGGGGTCACGGAGATGTGATCTGTAGGAAGTGGAGGGTTTATCAGATAACGTCAACAGTCTCCACGCTGACTGCTAGAAGTGGAAAACTTCCATTTCACAGTTTGCATTTTAGGCATTCGGTTCATGGTCTTGTTTAAAGAGGCGTAATATGAATGCAGCAGTAGAGGAAGCTTCAGTTCCTAGATTTCCACCATGACAAGCAAGCTGTAAGGAGGTCAAAGGTCAGAGCCATAGTGTCCTTACAGTATTTTTGTGATGCCAAAGTGATCATTTACAAAAGATGTGCTGGAAAAGGTTTGAATAAAAGAATTAGTTTTCAGTTAAATTTAACATGTGTTACCCTCAGCAAGCCAAAGAAGATTTCCCTGATTGATGTGGAAGCCTTAAGTTGATAGACTTGTGTGGGACAATTTGTGAAATATGAGGGTGAACCAGAGGCTGACTGTCTTTTTTCCCTCCCACAGGCTCTAATGCGTCCAGGTCGCCTTGACCGAATCGTCTATGTGCCTCTTCCAGATGCTCCAACCCGACTTGAGATATTTTCTCTCCAGTTCCGCAACATGCCCGTGGCCCAAAATGTGTCTCTTGATGACCTGGTGACTCGGACCAGCAAGTATTCTGGAGCCGAGGTGAGTTACATTTTCTTTGATTCATTTATAATGAGTGCAACAGAAAAAGAAAAGCAACAACAAATAGCACCGAACCAGTAGTGACTGCCACAGAAGCATAAAATATGTAAGGCAAACACTCCTGTTCCCCTAAAACGACAGAGGAGTTTAAGCATAAGGAGATTTATGAAATTAAAGATGTATAACTTCTTTATGAAAATAGTCGACATCATGAAAAAATATATAGCCTGTTGGAGAACTAAGATCTTCATTCAACATTCAGTTTTCACTCACTCACACGCAGTTTGAAATCGACAATGAATAGCTCTGCCTATTCTGTCATTACGTCCACATTATCATTCAGCGTCAACATTTTCTTTTGCACTGAGATAAGCAAAATATTTCTTGAAACTCTCATAAAAACGAGGCCACTACAAACCAATAAACTAGTAAATGCAACTCAGATCAGGCTGGAAACTTGTTTCCATGTCTTACGAAGCATCAAGTTTAATAATCCAATGCAAATGGTGCTCGGCTCAAGGATTCAAACTGGCAACCCAGGCATTCACAAGCCTACATCTTTAACTTTTGACTACTGCTGACCCCCAAATAAAAAAACATGTCTGTGGCCTGCATTGCTGTGAGATGTTACGGTTCTTTTCCATGATGTCTGTGTAGTGTCTGTACTGTGTCACAGAGCGCCCTCGTGATCTCACAGCAGACTGGGAGTAATCGTATAAACACTCCTTTGTGTGACAGATTTGTCTCTCTGCATTCGTCTGCCGCGTGATTCACATTGTCTTGAGCGGAGAAACTGCTACCGTCCTCCCACGACACAAATAACTAAAAAACTAAGAAAAAGGACACAATTTTAAAAAGAATACATCACTTTTCGGCCAAATGAACTCATTTACCAACTTTAAGTTTGGTAGGTTTTAGTCTGTGTTTATTATTTACTGCACTGTGGTGCAGAATATAAAGGTTTTGATAGTTTTCTGTACTGGATCTGGTTCTCTCTATCTCTGTCTTGTTTTTTGTCAGAGAAATCATGTTTGTCTTTGACCTTCAACATGACTCATAGTTTATACAACATTCAACAGAGAAAAAAACATTCTCATAAGATGTACAGTATATCTTTTCCCCTGAATGTAAATCCCAACTGTATATTTAGACTTCAAGGGTCACGGACATGATAGAAATGTTATGCTGGTCTTCTGACAGGCTCAGAAAACTACAATTTTTTAACCGATTCAGACATTAGCGTGCCTTGGCAGGCTATGAAAACACAGATTTCCCAGTCAAGCTTTCTGTGTGACATGCTTGTGAGTACTGTCGTGTACAGAAGACTCTGTGATGAGTTCTTTCTTTAATTTGACTGCCTGAAATAGTGCAGGAGGCAAGTTTTATCATCTTGGAACACTTTTCTTAATCAGCTTCTTATTATAAGTGATGGGGTCCTCCTAAAGGAACTCAGTATCCACCAAAGTTAGAACCATATTGGTTATTTTCTTTATTTGATTTTTGCCTGTACTTCTTCACTGGTTTGAAGTAGAGGTCGAACACGTTCCAAAACAGACCCATGCGAATCCTACCTTAACCCAACATGCATAAATGAATGTTCAAAAATGGAGACCCAAGGACAGTCAAACCTCGTCCAAATAGACCCTAAAATAATAATACCGGATCCGAAATGCACTCAACCTGAACAAGACCCAAATAGAGAGAGAACATAAACATTGGCAGCAACATGATGTGCCGCCACTTAACAAGCAGCCTTGGTCAAATATACATGTCATTTTTCCTGTGTTGATAATGATGCACCACATCATCTGAGCTGATAGTGAGCCTACTCACATATCGACGCACAGAGGCAACACGTGTAGCGTGACTCGAGTTGGCTCTGAAACAGAGTGGACCCATGAAGTTCTCTAGTTTCAAATGAGCAGAAAAAAGTGATGTCAGTTATTTCCACGCACCAATCAGAATTAACAGTAAAGATCAAGAATCAGAGTCTTATGATATTTGTGTGCCAAAGCCCACATATTTGCTTGGTACAGCTTCACAAATGTGAGGATTTGCTATTTTTCTGTTTTTTTTATCATTGTAAATTGAATATCTTTGATTTTTTTTTTTTGACAAAACAAGAAATTTTATGATGACACCTTTTGGGAATCTGTAATGGGCATGTGCTACAATTTATTGATTTATTGTTTTACATTTTATATACTTAACAGTTATTCTATTAATCAGATAAGTAACCGATTAAACAAAAATGAAAATACTGCATTTGTTAGTTGCAGCCCCAGTTTGCCTGTGTTGCCTGGGGGATGCTCCTGTCAATCAAAAGTGATCAAACCACACCCACATAGCTCTGAAGCAGATTAGTTGAATTTTTCAGTATTAAACTTCTATTCATGTATAACTAAGTAAACATAACTAAATTTAACATTGGTTATTCCACATTTAATCACAAATATTTAATTTTATACAGAATTCCTCAAGATTTGATAGCAGGTTTTCAAGTGCTTTATTATTTATAAGCACACATGCATGTGTACACTCTGAAATCTAGTCTGATCAGGACATGGAGGTGTTGAGGTGTTTCCGTCTTTTCTTTTGACATTATGATCCTCTGGAGTGCAGTCTGAGGTTATCTATAGGGCCTCCTCATATCCTGAAAGTACATGCTCTCTCCTTGATTCCTGACTCGGCAGCCCCCACCCAAAAATCAGCCTAAAGCAGGCATACACCTGGTGGAGGTATGCAGTAAGAAACCAATCCCCCGCTATCAGGTGTTGTGTTTGACATCAGGGTTTTTGGTATAGTGTCTCATCTGTGGAATGGAGGTTTGCAGTCACTTGCCACTGAGTTCTTGAAACCCCACAAAAATTCAAAGACATGCCACAGTCGAGCTGATAAGAGTTCATAGGTGGAAAAAAAGCCAGGTCTCACCTGTGTACGTATTATATTTTACATACCAACGCTATAGATCAAATTAGATTAGGTGAAACTTTAAACTCCCATGATCACTGAGGGGAAGTTTGAGGGAAAACAGGATACAGATAACAGAGCAACACAGTACTAAAGATAATGCTGTGTTTACAAGAAAAGAGCAGCAAGGGACAAATGCAACAAATCAAGTAAATAAACAAGTCAATGTCCAAACCCGCAGACTGTGACTGTTGATTAGTCACATCTTGACTGGCTGTTCTTAAACTCGCTCTACACACAGGAGGTTTGAAGTTTTAACATTAAGGCACTTGCATTTGCACCACGTCACTGTAATGGGTAATACATTTAAGCATAACACCGTTTTTGAGTTGAGAGGCTCATCATTTTCTTTTTTTAAAAGGAGCAGATCGCTTTTTCACCTGCATGTTATCCCCCCACAAATCCAAAAGTGTTTGTGTTTCCTGCTGCAGGAAGACACCGAACACCGCAGTTTACAGTAAATGAGATCCTCTTGCAATGTTTACCACTCAGAAAATGTTTCTGGTGATAGAGAGCGAAAAGAAATCAGACAAGTCAGCTGCTGATTATGTGAGTTCCTCTGAAAAAAGAATAATAGTAAAAAATTAAACTGCAATTATTTTAATCCAGTTTTCACCCAGATGTTTGTATTATTTACTTTTTAGCCAGATTTTCACCCATTTCTGAAATAAACAAACATACATTTCTGGATGCGATTTTGAAAAATATAAACTGAAAACAAAAGGCCTACCTATGTATATGCACATGTACTGTATCTTAAACAGCAAACAAATACATCTTAACAACAAAACCCTAAGATATTAAAAATGTATCCAAAAGTATAACAAGGACATGGCTGTTGAGACAAAATACAGCATGACATTTAAAATCAGAATATCACGTACAGGAAGATATTATCATCATATCCTTTTTTCCTGACTTAAAACATAATAAACAGCATTTCTGATCATCTGTTGATGCTCCCAAACTTGCGCTGTCTTGAGTGCATGTTTGACAAATAAACCTTACTGGTAGAATCGATGCTTTTAATGCAAATTATGATACCACACAATGATCTGAAACTCTACTTTAATGAAATAACGGATGAAGCCTATAGGCTGCAAATATTATGTAGTCGTTTTGAAACATGCAGTGTTATACAATAATATATTTGTATATTAGAAATACAGGATATACTTGTTTTACATTTTCTCAGTCTGTATCATGACAAGCTACTGTACCACACATCCCCTTGCAAAGTTAAAAACTTATATAACTGGGAGGAATGAGTGGTATTGCCTTGGTATGGACATTGAGAGTAGCTGGACCTCTCCATCTCTGTGTGACAGAGCACTGAGCCATTATATTTGACTTGGCATGCTAACTGGTAATGCAGTAGGCAGCTGGGTGAGCCACAGCCGACGAGCATCGGTCAGCAGTGCGTCAAGCCCCACGCTGCCAGGGAGCGAGCTGGAGGAAGGGGGGGGGGATCGTAAATCAACAGCAAGATGCTTATTGGAGCTGGAGGCCACTAAGCAGAGTCCACTTTCAATTTTCATATCATACACGCTGTCGCTGACATGCTCCATCTCTCCCTCTCTTGTTCTCGCTTGCATTGCATTCTCATCTCTCTCTATCTGTCGACTGGTCGTATGGAGGCTTTGCAGTCGTGTGACAAATCTTCTGTCAACTGCAGTTGGTGTCATCATGGAGCTTTAACAGTGATTTGGTTGGGGTCTTCTCTGCTGCAGTCTCACTTACTTATAAACAACTTGCCTAGTTCAGATTCTGCATGCTCTATTGATCACTCATAAAATCCACTTTAGCAATATACTTTATATTAATTTCTTTTGCTGTATTCTATTAGTATTTGTTGCTACCATGGCCTGTATTCCTGTGTAAAGTTTTAACCCACCTCATTGCCTTATGGTCTGCAACTAGTCACATGACATTGCTGACAAGTTGCAGGTGACGCTGTATTGGCGGCAGTGAACAAGAATGAAAATGTCGACATGTTGGTCTGGACAGCCTTCAGACAGTGTTGAGATTGAAACCAAATACTTCCTTTTGGTTCTGCCTATGATAACAAACTAAATGATTCTTTTTTTGTTTTTCTGGTGTTTATTAGTATTATATATTCAAAGTACCTGTTGTAATGCCAGCCTAGGTAGGCTACGGCATTTTTTTAATTGCTGATGCGCGGCAACATGTAGGTCTGCAATGACATAGCTGTCATGTGCAAGCGAGCCTGGAAATGCTTCTTGAAGTAAAATTTTTAAAATGTATTCTGTTGATGTGACACATTGTTGATCTTGGTGTAGGCCATGCATCTCTTGTGTTAATGTAACTGCCAAAAGATACAACACTATAAACAAGCAGAATTGTCTATGATTGATCGGACAATGTGTATTTCTCACTTTTACATTTTTTTAATCTGACCAGGTGTTTTTTCACAGAAGTCCACGTGGAACTATGCTACATAGTATGTATATACAATATATAGTGTGCAGAGGATGGAACTATCCAATTTAACATGACCGATAACTTGTGTGTGATGCAATGCAATATAGTAGCCGTGCAACAAATACCATCTTTGTGAACCTTATATTGTTAATGTTCCAAATCTATGGTAATTTTTGAAGAATTGGTTTGTGATGATGTTGCATTTTATTGCATTACATTGTATGTTTCATGTTCATTATATTGATACAGATAGATATTGTATATTTCAGGTTCCGTCTTGATTAAGGATAGAATTGGGGAGCGTAAACAGTCTTTTTGACACCCTGCTCTATGCTCTCACATTCACACTTGGAAGTTGCAGTCTTATCTGTTGGACACTGACATGAGAACAACTGAAGCAAAAGCTCAAGCTGATATTCAAACACTTCCCCGCCCAGATTTATCCTGCTGGTCCAGGGATGAAACTGGTCGCCGGGTTATAAACTTGCTTCTTCAACCATTAGGCCGCCGTGTCCCATAGTTTTCAGTAAATTTGTTAATTGTTTTTGTTTGAGTGTTTTTAACAATACTGCAAGATCTCACTATGAACACTCAGTGAGGGGGTTGATTACTCGAGTGTTTGCGGATTGCACGTTGTTATAGAGATGATGGACGATTGGGCGCATTGAGCACATTTCAGTCCTCAGTCTTGGCAGTCTGACTACCTGAAGCTTTGAATTTAATTACATTCCTGGGATTTCAGACTTGTTTGAGAGGAGAGGGAGGCAGGGTCGAGAGGATTGGAGGTGTGTGTGTGTGTGGAGGGGGGGTCATGCAGGAGGACGCAGTTGTTGTCAGCTCGGAGCTAGAAGCTTGTTAAAATCACCTGTCTTCCTACCTGCCCGGAGTGACATCTGGTTTCCCAATCCTCACCTTCCCATTAACCCTCCATCGACAACATGCACATACACACACACCTTTAACTCACACTCAGCCCAGAAAATTGCTGCCGGCTCTCCTTCCTCACCTCTGCCATGACTTTCTTAAACAGAAGCAACATTTGATACTGTAATCGTAGTGTTGTCTCAAAGAAGAAGAAGGGCTTAACTTGCTCCTGAAGGAAGATGTGATGCTACTCCACTTCTCTCTTTTTTTTCTATTTATGATCAAGCCCTGACAGGAAAAGACCTGGAGGATTTATTGCACCCTGTCACACGCAGAGTCAGTTCCAGGCCTTGTTTGTAGCTTTGCTGAAAAGCTGAAGCCCTCTCAGGTTTCGATACAGCGCTTTTATACAGTTCAATATAAAGAGATTTAATTCCGAACTGAGGATTCATGCTATAAGGGTGAGAATGTTTTCAGTTTCTGTAAAAATGTTAGCAAACACTTGACCACACAGATACTCATATAGTCAACTAAATTTGTATTTAATTAAGATATTGACAGTGAGCACATGTACATATTTAGTCATGTCTCATCCCTATTCGTACGCAAGTTTCAAACTCTGGAAAGGTTTTAAATCAGTGGCAAATTACACATGATGTCTTTTTAATCTACTGTCATTATGAATACTTTATGCTTAGTCTTTGGCTACATAGAGATTTTGTCTAGATTGGAGCTTTAGCTGAATCCAGTAAAGAAATAGAACAGTATTGATCCTGCAGAAAGCCTTTCAGTATTCCAGAACTTTTGGTAATGCTCCCTCTTTAGAGATTGTTATGGCTCCAAACAAATTAAACTCAGTAGAATGCCATTTAGACTTTCCAACTCGCTGCAAAGCCCACTGACTTGGTTGGATGGGGTTGATTAAGAGTGTAAGGCATGATATTACAGGATGTAGGAGTGAATCGAATTGTGTGTTCAAAAAAGGTACAAATTATGAAACAAAGGATCAAAAGACTTCAAATAGTGCATGTCAAATCGATTCGATCAGATAGTTGATCGACACAACAAAAACCTAAGCCCAGATAACAAAAATCAAACATCAAACAACATTTTCTTCTTCCGCGGTTAGAGACAACCAAGCCGATCACAGCTTTGTTGGAGGAAATGAGAATTGGAGAATGCAGTTTCCCTGAAAATAATTTTAGTAGCAGGGATACATAAATGTGTCACATTCATCGTATCAGGAAGAGACACAGAGTAATCATCTGATATTTTGTTGTGGTTTGTTTTGCTGCTCTCTTTTGCCAATAGTTGAATATATACTGTTAAGAAAAGCTTTTCTGTTTGCTGTTGTAAAGATGTTGGGTCTTCTTTCTCTGGAAGAATCCTCAGACGCACAGGATTGATGTGTTTGTTTGGAATAAACAGGAAACGAGGAATGACAGTCACTGAGTGCACAGCTTAAGCCCCTTTCACACATGCAGTCTATCCCTGAAATGTTCAGGAACATTTCCTGCATGGGGTCATGTGTGAATGGGAGCAGGGATCGATATTCAGGGAAATCTTTACCACCATTTTCACACCTCAAGACCTGGTGACATTCCAGGGAAAATGCCGATACGGCTGTTGTGAAAGAAAGCAGTAACATTGCAGGGACAAGCACATAAAGGGTTACGTCCGTCTGACAAAAGACGCTTTCACATGGAGCGAGCAAACCAATCACAAGACTCTGCTGATTACGTATTTGAATCCACAACTTCTTTACGGTTGCCAATGCTTTCGCGGGTGATCTGATAACTGAATATTAAATACATTACAAGAACATTGGCACCAGACAAAAACAGCTCCTCGCCCGCCATGTTCCTGAAAATAATAAGGAACGTCTTCATGTCTACATCCGGCCTTGCCCCATCTTCTTCTTCTTCTTCTTTTGTTGAGTTTTATGGGGGTTGGCATCCATAACTGTTGCATTACAGCCATCTGCTGGACTGTCTCCCTTGCGCCATCTATTCTGGCATTGCCATGGCATGTGTGAAAAGGCGCTAGACGGAAATGTTCCTGAATGTAGCTGCATGTGTGAATAATGAAAATCACTAGCGGTGCCTGAAAGGTTATCCCAGTAATTTACCAGGAACTGTGTGTGAAAGAGACTTTACAGAAACTCAAACTTCATTAACAGAGGGTGTCACAGACCTCCCTGTGCTATGTGATTGGCAGGTGACCTCCAGGAGGTGAAGTGCAAAAACACCACAGCAATGAGCACTTAGCAGATGTTGACAAGTTGTTGACAAAGAAAATCTGGATTTTCCCACATGAACACAGTAAGAACAGAACTGGAAGTTGCTGTTTGGATGCAGAACACGTAGAGGTGATGACAACTGACAGGCAGTGCCAGCCCTGCTGCCTGCCCTCCCTCGAGATCTCACAGTGACGTAACATCCATCTTCCATGAAGAGGAGGTTGGTTGTCGAGGTATTTTAATAAAACCTCAAGCTGCAGCATTCAGCCGTATCAGAATATCTTTGTGTTCAGTCACAGATGCCTTTGACCGACTGCGACCTCCATAGCGGTGGGTCTTTTCCCTCCAACAGCGTGTCTGAGACGCTTGGCTGACAGCCATTCAAACTCACTGGCGCAATTGTTTTGTTAACTCTGTTTTTTTTTTTTTTTTTTTCACACTAGCAGGAGCAAGTCTGGTCCAATGCATGACGTACAAATCAGAAAGATCAACAATCTGTCTTGACGTCGGTGTGTCGCCTGTGATACTTAATATTCAACTTTCCTAGATTACCGATCACCTCTGCAAATTTCTGTCAAAGCTGTGGTGCATTTTTGCACTACATAGAAGTAGTTTTGGTATGATGATTAGGTTTTTTGTTAAACCCCACATTTTAAAATAGAAGCCTGAGCAGACACGCCGGATTTGCAGAAGCTTGTTTGCAACGGTTAAAAGCCATAAAAAGAGTTTGATCACAAATAAGGCCTTGTGTGATGACACACACACACACAGAGCAAAACCACCCTCACAGGAAGACAAATGGTTTCCTCTTAACACCTGTTGTGGTTGTGGCTGTTCCTCCTCTGGCTCTGTGTGTCGTCTGTCTGATTTATGACCCGGTATTTGTTGTTGCAAAGATTTTTATCACCAAGGACACAAGCGCAAAAAATGCATCAACATAACATGTTGCTGTTTGAATAACAGTGACATTACACAATGTACGAAGCTGATATACGGCATAAATCCAGGACACTCTACGAAAAAAAAAAGATCTGTAATCACCATCAAATAAACATGTCAGCTTTGGTGGAATGCGTGTCTGACGAGGTCTGAAGTTGGCAGTGATTTTCCAAAATATGGTTTGTGTGTGTGTGTGTGTGTGTTTTATTTTTTATGCGGCTGACCACAGAAGCGGTCACGCTGCCACTCAGAAAGACTTAGTCGACATGGAAAACACAGTCAACGGCTCAACAAAGGCTGCGAGGAAAAAGCCTTTCACACCTCTGAAACTCTGTGTGACTGTGAAACATCTCGCCTCACTTCCTCTCCAGCAAACCTTTAGCGTCTTATCATTGTGAATGCAGTATGTTGTTCTTAGTCAATTCTGCAGGTTAAATAAAGGTTGAAAAAGAAAACATTTTTCCTCAACGCTTCAGCCAGCAGGCTGCTGTGGCTTTTAAAAGGCCAGAAATCGCTGAGAGGGAAATGGCTCCAATCGACCCTAATTTTACATTTTATATATAAAGCCTTCACTGTGGTTTATGTGCAAGTACATGGTGAGCACAAATTGAATTTTTCCTGGGAAATATGAGCCCTCAAGCGTACTAGTCGTACTGTTTCCCTTAGCCAGGCAGGAAGACAGAACGTGGGTAGCAAAAGCCAAAAAAGGAACAAATGGAGCAGAAAAGGAAGAGTAGAAGGTTAGGAAAGGACAGAGGGAGCGAGGGGAAAGGTAGGAAGAAAAAGAGAGGTGGATGCCAAATTGCAGAGTGAGAGAGAGAGGAAGGTAGAATAACCTGAAAGTAGCTAATAAAACTAGTAAAGGACAGCAGAGCCAAGAGGACACACCATTAACTCTGTTTTAATAATATAAAAGGGAATTTCTATTTAAATGGTGATATATCACTTTTGAAATGCTGAATGAAAATGGCAACAGTTTAGCTCTCTCAAACATTGTGTCTGCTGATTTTACACATTAAAGTCTGTTTACAGGTGTTGGGGAGTATATATTGTATGAAGCCTTTTGTGGCTCCAGAGTGATGTCACTTGAGTCAACGTCAGTTGGGGCTGAAGACTACAAGTTTGAAAATGACCACATCTGGGGGGGTGGAGTTAGAAAGAAGTGAGCTTACCAGACATCTGTAGTCCGTTCCTCATCTCTGCTCAAGGCTAGCAGATTAAAGTAAGTTATGATATTTGGCTTTTGGCTGTAACAGTAGTTACTTAAGGTGCTCTGTCGTACATGTTAAATGAAATAAAAAGAGAAGTCTGTGCAACACAGCCTTCCAGAGATACTGTTATGAATGGTGGCTATTGTAGCTATTTTTATGAACTGCCACTTAATTTTTCAGTTCAGGTGTAAGACATTCAACAAACTTAGGTTCTATCTGGATTCCACTGCTGGTGCAGGTTATCCTGAGTTAACGGCCTTCAGTCTCTCAGGTTCTGGCCATTTGACCTCACGCCAGTTTTTCATACATTTTAGATGGTTGCAGGCTAATTGTGGTTGGGTCTGAAGATGATCTGACAGTTATCATAGCAACAGACCACTAGGAGTTAAAGAGTCAGTTCGCCCAAATTAAAAAAGCATTTTGTCCCACTTACACTTAGGGCGTTTTCACACCTAACCTGTTTGGTTCGGTTAAAATGAACCCTGGTTCGTTTGCCCGGTTAGTGGGGTTCCTTTGGGCAGGTGTGAACACAGTAATCGCACTCGGGTGTGGACCAAAACAACTGCACCGAGACCCTTTAGAGGAGGTGGTCTTGGTCCAGTTCCAAACGAACTCTGGAGCGGTTCGTTTGTGGTGGGAACATGATCCGACCCAACTACCAGTTGTACTCCGCAAGTTTGAGCTAAACAGCTCCTGTAGCCAGGTGTGCTTTGCATTCTGGGATGTGGCAGAGCACGCAAACTGTTTCTAGTAGTAGCAGCTAGCTGGAGAACTAACCAGCAATGTTTCTCGCACAGAAATACGCACTAGTCCAGAACACAGGACCTTCTTCCTGTATTTACTTTCTTCTTCTTCTTTGGTTTTACTGGCGGACTGCAAACCAACATCAATGTTGCGTCCCGCCACCTACTGTAACGGAGTGTGTAACATCATGACTGTGTTTACTTTCTTGCTCCCTCCCCAGACACATTTCCATCCACACATCTTTGTGTGAACAGCTTTCATTACCGAAGTTTTAAAAAAGTAAAAAGGTACAGAAATAAATGACTTTATTCTGTTTTGGAAAAATTTAACTTTTTAAGGAAATGTGTGACAGTTGTTCCTTCGTGTTTGAATATGTATTGATTCAGTTTAACAGTTGAAAGTCATCTGTGTCGTATGTTGTTTGTACTTGAATTACTAATACATGTGAACATTCACTGTGTATATGCAGGTACTCTGTATCTTAGCGTGTATGAAAGATGGAGCGAACAGGAAAAAGAAAATTTCAGTGGAGCACATCACACAGGTGGAGTTTTACCTACCTTGACATTACCCCATGCACACACATCACATATGGACACACACACACACACACACACACACCACACACACACACAGAGCTGAGTCTCCAGGTCACTTCAGTGTGGGTGTGTTTGGTAAATATGCCATCCCTGCCTTCCCAAGTCCAGGGAGAATGTGGAGCTTTCATTCGTCTGATTAAGGGGCGAGGACAAATATGCCCTTAAAGGCGAGGCCCAGCTATACCCCCAACACACACACACACACACACACACACACACACACACAGACAACCTTAACACTGTGTAGCCCCAACACAGGTGCTATCCCACATGGGTCTTTCCAAAACATAAGGTGGGAAGGGGCCTGAGACGATAACACTCAACCGCCTGACATGGAAGTTATTCGGTAGCTTTTGTAGGAGGTTTCCATCTGTAAATCACCCTGTCACTCTACTTACATTATCAGTGAGTCATGAAACCAAGAAGCATCCTCCACTTTCATGACAAACATTTCCTGTGTAGCCAGAAAACATGCCTCACATCAAATCATCTTATTGTTTGACTTTAGTCTCAGTGGGTGGAGCCAAAGAACCACCTTTTTGTGCAAGTTTAATGGCAAAGAAGAAAGCACAAAAATGCAAATTGTAAATTACTGTTTTTGGAAATTGTATTCATGAACTTTGAAAGTAATCATGGCTAACTAACTGACCTAGAAAACAGATTTAAAAAATAAACATGGCTCAGCCTATTTAGGTCAAATCAAACAATGACATTATCCCTGCACCTCTGCCTCTGCTATATATACAGTATACACTATATAGACACTATTAACTATGACAAAGTGAGAGATTTACAATGGACATTTTTTTATTTTAAAAAAGAGAGTAATATATGCTATCGTATGTGAACGAGCTAACACATACAGCACATTTGTCAGTTATCTCATTGATAATTCAATATTTATTTATCAGTCACTTCTGTTGTACTTTAATGATTCTTTACTAAGGTGAGCATGGCTGTGTTACACATAAATATGGTCATAACAACAAAGTCTCTGGAAATCTCCCATCTTGCCGTTTAAGATTCTGCCAATAGTTAATAGTTTGTGTATAAGCAACCTGCGAGCGGCGGCAAATGTCATCTCAGGTGAACGCAAGGCCATGTGTTCCAAATACCAACAACTATGTAGCACAATAGTGAACGTGTATGTCAGTGTAATCATAAATGTAAAGCAATGTAATCTGTCACAGGCGATGTGCTACCTGTTATTAAAGAAACATTTCCTCTGATTTTTCCTCCTGTCTTTCTTACACCTGCGTGGGGGAGGTGTATTTTAAGTTATGTTTTAGCTCTACATGGTAACTATCTTGTATGGCGCAACCCGTTTTTTCCTAAGTTATAGCGTAACTCCCACACTATGTTCACATTAAGCTAAGTTTGAACTTACACACAGCTGGCGCAACAGGCTGCTGGATGCTGTGAGACAATATATGTGACACACATTCAGAGAAATATCATTTTATTGTGAGGCTTATTCAATTTATTCTAAGAAGTGAAATATATAACCAGCAATATGATCTTAATATTATAGCCCAGTACAGTAATATTGAAGTTGTAGATCATTTTCTCAGGCCTGCGCGTTTCTACTCTAGCATACAAAGGCTTCTGTCTGCAGGAATACCAATGTGTAATCTTCCCCTCGTCTCTATTGTCTCAGCTGTAACATATGGTGAGGAAAAGCCCACACGAACACACTTTCATCATCAGTTTTCTATGGAATCTAAATTCCTCTGCTGAGAGCACAAGCATGTGCATGTTCATCCACGGCTCACACACACTCCACTCTGCTATTTATGATCATGTGCCATGTTTCCGTTCTCCCCCCTTTCTCCCCATGTGACCCCCCCCCGCCCCGCCCCCCGTGCTTAACCTCACCTCCCTCTCTTTAACCCTCTCTCTCTCTCTCTCTCTCTCTCTCTCTCTCTCTCTCTCTCTCTCTCTCTCTCTCTCTCCTGCCTTGTAATCTTAAATAGGTTTCACATGGAGCTGTGGTCAGGCCTTGTTTCTCATGGCGGAGGCATGTCACTGCAGACACTTCCTCTTTGCCTTTTTGGAGGATGAAACATTTTCTTTCTGGTTGAGAGTTTGGGCTCTGCACCCCTGTCATTGATTTATATATTATTTAATTTCCTCTCTGAAAATTGGATGCAGCGTGGCTTCCTTTTTTGTTTTTCTTCCATTTTTTTCCAGTCAAGGGGTTAGGGTGACGGTGGTGATACTGTGGTGTGGTTGGGCCAATTTTAGGGGAGGGAGTTCATATTTTGCTATTCGCATAAGAGCACGTCTTAGACCCAATATCATCTCTGGCATTAGATATCAGCTATCCAACAATTTATGTGAGTGGGGTGCTTTATGCATGTCTATATTCAGGAGTCTATACCACCTGAAAACTTTTTTTTTTATCTATTTGTGAATATCATCATTTTCCATGGCATCGTTTAGCAATGTGCTATTTTTCTTTTTCATTTTTTTCTTTTTCTGCAGAGTAGAGCTGAAATGATTATATGATTAATCAATTTGTTGGCTGACAGAAATTTAATCTGCAACTATTTTGTTAATTGATTATTGGTTAAGTCAATTTTCAACACATTAACCATTTCCAACTCCTCAAATGTGAAGATTTGCTTCAGATTGTTTTTCCTTACATTGCCTTCTTACATAGTAGTAAACTGAATATCTTCGGGTTTTGGAACGTTATTCCGTCAAAAAAGGAATTTCAAGATGTCACCTTGGGCTTGAAAACCTCCCCCTCGGAAACTGTGATGGACAAACGATCAGTTGATTGACAATCTGTAGATTAATCAATGATAAAAATAGTCATTAGTTGAAGCCCTAGTGCTCAGCTCTGAAGTCTTGCCTGCATGGTGAATTTGCACTCTGCAATTTTTGTGGATTTCAGTAATAATAGTTGCGTTTTTTTTGCATTTCATTAACCTTCATACAGTAAAATGTCATATCGATTGGACTGACTGGTGAGAATTTGCACTTGAGGCAAGTTGTGTCCTCTTATTAAATCATAAAAATAAGAGAATAAGCTGTGACTTCTGAGGGTTAAGTCACCGTTCGTCAAGCAAATATGCATGCGTTTGCTATGTGCAGGACTTCCCCATGAAAGATTGATGTTTGCATGCATGCATTTACGAATCACTGTACATAGAGTATGTGTGTGGTGGTGGGTGTGTGTAAGTGTACATGCATTTTTTACCTGTGCATGAATGTGTGGTTACACTTTGTTTTGTAGCATGTTTATTTGGTGCACAGTATGCGTAAGTGTACTGGCCAATAAACCTTATCTGTGTGGTCCTGCAAGTGTAGCGTGTTACGTATGAGTGTGTTCACGTGTTCGAACGGATGTTCAGTGCATTATGAACTGTATGTGAGCAAGTGCAGTGTGTGCGTGGTGGTGCACTGTAGAGTATGTGTGCAGGACTTGTGGAGTGATGGAGGAGAGGTTTTGTGGGAGGCGGGAGGGGGTCAGGGCTCGCTCCTGTAAATGTGGCCGTTTGTGTGTGAGGGAGGAGGGGAGTACTGGATGTAGCCTGCTGTAGACACAAGGGCGGATTGATAGTAAACACACACTCCGGGTCTAGTGGATCTGCTGCCGGTAGCCCGGCTAACAAGCCCTTCATTAAGGCCGTCTGATACACTCACTGAGGGCCTTTGTTGAAGTAGGAAGCGAAAAGTACACCAGACAGATTTGACCTGAGAACGTTGGTATGCGCTGCCAGCAATCGCAAGCTTCTTTTTTTTCACCCCCTCCACCTCTCCAGGAGGGTTTATTTTCATCGCGCTGAACAGGTTGTCTCATGGCACGCGCCACTTCTCACCTCCTCTGGGGAAATACTGTGGGGAAAAATATAGATTTACATAGTTATTTTGCCGTGAACGTGTAGGATGCAGTGTCACTGCGTGCTTTCGGGTTTTTGCATCGGTGTGCTTATGTGGATGTGTACAATGTGTTTGTAGGATGCAAATTTACATGAGATTTTGTTTATTTTTTATTTGTTTTAAATTATTCTGACACATGGTACAAGTTGTCTATTTCCCTTCATAATGCACCTTTACACACTAAGACAGACAGAAGGTCCGCATCTGCTTTTTCTTAAAGGTCAGAGGTCCGAAACGATTGGCAATAACAAAACAACATTTAACATGAACTCACATATAACTTTTAAGCAACATACATTCAAGTTCAAGACAGTCAAGATAGTCAAAATACATTTGATCCTAGTGGGAGAAATGGCATTGTTTGCCTGCAATCAGTTGCTGTTCTGTGGAGAGTACTGTTTGAAATGGCTGTGCTTGGTGTCATAGTCTTCACAATCCTGACTGTTTCTGTGCAAATCAAACACATGGGCTTTGTGCTGGATTGGGGCAAAATGAAAGCATATTTGTCTGTCTACTCCTCTTTGAATACTCAGTTTTCTTGGTCAACTTTTCTTTTCTTGGTAAATTTTGACAATAACATTTACATCATTGGCGACGGAATGTTCTGCAAAGACCCCCCCACTCTGTTTACAGGTAGGCTACTCGTTGTCGCAATTAATTAACGTCCCATCTCTCGATTTGGCCAAAAACAAAACTGAGGCAGACACAGCTCAGACAGTTAGTCCATATTTATTTCTGACTCAGACATATTCTGACATTTACACTAGTTGTAGAAATCGTGTACTAGAGAAAACGAGACACATTGTGTATCTGCGATTTAGGAGCTGATAGCAAATTCTCCAGTGTAACGTTACTGCGTGAACTCGGCAGCAACAACACCAAGCACTCTTTCCAGCAGTTAACGTTGCCATGACAACAACGTCAACGATAGGGAAATAAGCCACATTAAAACCACATTCATCTGGAGGATCGCTGTGAATGATCTCCAGCTACACTGTATATTCAACGTCACTAACAATTTATTGATCAATATTGTATGTATGTATTTCAAAATAGAAAACGTTACACTTCATAACGTATTGTATTCATAACACAAGGTTTGGGCTGGGTCCGGGTTGACTTGCCATTCGGGCCGGATGCAGACCAAGGTCCAGACTTTGAGAAGTCCTGCACTAAGACATGGACTTTGTACTCGTGTGTTTATTAATATTGTGCATCTCTGGGAAATTTTATGATTTTTCTCCTTTTTCATGCTGCACATGTATAATTCTTTTTTGGTATATTTGCATATTTTTTTCTTTACCTCAAAAGGGCTTAAGGTTATTACTGTCACTCTTTTGCACGCCCATGTAAATGTTGATACTCCCAACTTTTTATTCCACTCATATATTTCTGGTTGCCATGTTCTAGTGCTAAAAAGTGTCGGGTGTGTTTATGTAACCCCCACTTTGCTATGTTCTTATTTATATTCTGTTATTCTTTGCTGTATCTTGTTACCATTTGCTGCTACAACGGCCTAATTTCCTCTCTGGGGTCATTAAAGTTTCGTGTTGCCTTATCTTACAAGGACAACAGGACCTCACATACAGGGCTGGACGTGCTGTAGTATATCACTCTACTTACAGTATATATATCCAACATGTTATAGCTTGTGTGCACTCAAGCAGCATGATATAGGGTGTAGTTGTGGCTTCAGAGGGAAGTGCAGTGCAGTGACCAATGGAGCATAAAGGCCGCTGTTGTATCCAGGGTTTCATGTTGTGGCACCCTAATGGCTGGGAGCATGGGAGGCGAGCGAGGTCCTGCAGCCCTGAGCAAAATATGCCCCGCACGTGCCCGTCGTAATGTCATAGCCCAATTGCATGGCTTCACTGACCGAAATCCTCTGCCTTCTTCTGTCACCATACTACAATTTTAAATTAGATATTAATACAAAAGCTGGTACCACTTTCTATTAAGGCATCCTTTCTAAAGGTTTTACAAGTTGTAACTAATAGCTTTACCACATGTTAATAAATAATTTAAATGCTTTAAAAATCTGTAAAAAGCCATTTATTATAACAACTTTATTGTAAGAAATCTTTATAAATGACATTATTGATATCTGTAATCGATGTTATTAGGACACTAGACCCATTACTCTTTATTAATTATTTATTATTAAGACTTGATGGCTTATTATAGAAAGTGAAATCATCAAGTCTGCAGTTAATAATCTACTTAATACCCATGGGTTTCTCACTTTCTCAGCCATAAAGCTTACAGTTATAAATATTATGTTAATCATTAATAAAGGGTATTGGGTCAAACTTTCTAATAAGCCATACATTTTGTAGCTTCAAATGTTTATAAATCTATTAATAATCATTAATAGATTTCTTAATAGATTGCTTACTTTCTAATAAGCTTTCTGCAGATATTATTATTTTGTTTTTCTTTGCAGAAATCCATCATGTCTACAGTAAATGTTAATAAGTTGTTAATAAGTGGATTTTGGTCCTGATATCCTGCAGCTAACCTGGCAACCCAAAAGTTCCTATTAATGGCTTATTACAATACATAAGGAAATAATAAGTGATTTATTAACTATTAATGAAGCCATTAGTTACAACCTATAAACACTATAAAAGCATGTCTCTTTAGAAAGTGGTACCCACATATCTAAACATTTAATAATACTTTAAAACCAAGACAAACAGCAAAAACCCTCAAGCACTGCCACAGAAAAATCATTGTAACTTCAACATTGATATCAATGGCTTCAGCTTAACTTCATATTCAGCAGAACTGAATAAAACTGCTGTGGTTTTGTGTAGTCTACTGTCAAGAGCTAGACCAACCCTCCGTCTTTCCCAGACCGTGTTCTTCTTCTCGAACTTTAAACTGTTCCACTCGGCATGTGTGTGCCCCCTGAAGGTGTTTCTTAATAACTTCTACATAGGATCCCTTTCTGCCTGTCTGTCTCACTCCCTTTCTTTTTTGGAGAGACGAACCTTTAGTCCACTTGAAGATCCAAAGGAGATCTAAATGACTTTTCCTGTCTGAATGAAATGACCAACAGACAGCGGAGGTAAATGTGACTGCCAACCTCCAGAAAACATGTCATTATGGTAGTCTGACCCTATCCCTCTCACCACTACATTTGAGTCTTATTGACATCAATTCTGAAGAGTGATGGTAAAATCGTTTCTGCAAGACTTATATATGTCCTTGCATACATTTTAGTGTTTAAGAATATGCGTGTGTGTGTGTGTTTGTACGTTCATGCATGTGAGGCTTAGTTTTCAGAGGGGTTTGAGAACCACCAGGGGAAACTTGTCATTAGAGGAATATGTGGAAACAAGGATGTGGTGGGCACTCCAATTGAGTATCTATCACTTTTCCAGCGACCCATTTAAAAGCTCTGCGGTTTAAGAGCCTCTGCTGACATTTTATTAAGGTGGAATGACTGACACAAGGATTTCGGACATTTCTGCTGGTGGTGGCCGTGGTGCAGGAAGGAGCTTTAAGCTTAAAGCTTTGTGCTTTTCCTGGTCAGGACAAGATGTGTTGAAATGAATATTATACTTTATAGACCTTATATCATACTTTACTTTTTACATAATATTATAATTCTCTTCTCCATATTACCTGTCTGTCCTTGAAGAGGGATCCCTCCTCTGTTGTTCTCCCTTAGGTTTTCCTTATCCAATTTTGGGGTGTTACATGTTGCACAAATTGTAAAACAAACTGGGATTTTGGGCTATAACATAGACTGGACATGAATTGAGCTGGTGACTGGAAGGTTACAGGTTCATAAGTGAGTGCCACGCTTTTCTCACACAGCAGTTACCAGTAGTGTGCCCTTGAGCAAGGCTCCTGCCCCGGTGGAGCTTCTCACAGCCTCCAGGAGAGGACTGATTCATGGGTCAAACATTTTTCCACAGATCCAAAAGGGACGCGTGGAAAACCTACCCAAACCTGACGTGCAAAAATTGATTTTCATAAGAAAGAGACCCTATCCCAAAGGGACTTGAAGACCGTCAAGTACAAATTAAACAGCAAAATACATTGTCATTATCTTTCAGAACCGTTACAATCAAATTACCATTTACCATTTCGGATATGGTTAAAGTTTGGTCAGGTTTATGCACAAAAACCACATGATTAGGGTTAGGAAAAGATCATTATTTGGGTTTAAATAACTACTTTGTTAAGGTTAAAACAAACCAACATTGACTGTTGGAATGAAACCAGTAAGGAGCAGTGGTCTCCCATGTCAAAGTCAGGCGCTTTGTCAAGAGTCACTAGAGGTTTTTGTCAGTTAAGCATAAACATGTGTTGATTTTAGGCATTTTCACAAATGACTGATGCTGTCGTTTTTCTTGGGAGGACAGTCTTCGAGGAACGTCAGACCTGATCTGAATACAACCAAGAATAATTGGCCCAGATCCAAAATGCAGTAGACCCGAACAGACCCAAAAAAGAGAGAGCAACCAATTAAAAAGAGCAGCCATACATTTTTCATGTTGATGACGCACCATGTTATCAAAGCTGATTCCGCTCGGATCCACTCGGGCATCTGACATATTGACACACTGACCCGAGACCTTTACCAACCTGATTAGATGAAATATAATCCGGGCCCAGACCGACTCGGGTCGTGTCTCAGATACTAGGAACGGGTCAGTGTTAGGTGCAGATCTCTAGTATGAAGAGCTGGGTGTCAGAGAATTTTTGTATTGTCAGCAAATGTCTGGTGACGTGAGTTAGTCACAGGCCTTACTGTTAACCTGCACCAGTTGCAATGGAAGCGCTTACTGTACAAACTTTAAACAGTTTTTGCTTCGTCATCAAAACCTCTCTCTTCGACTCACTATCAGGCCAACTTTTGGGTCATCTTGAGTCAGCAAGTTTTAGCCCGTCTGCAAACTGAGAGGCTCTTGATGATTACTTTTTTTTTTTTTTTCGTTTGCTTTGCCTTTACGACTGGCTTCGTGCCACCTCCAGGAACTCTATGCTCGCCCACATCACCGGAAAGCAGCCACTGCAATGCATCAGCATAGCCCTCTCTATATATTTAAGTGATTGCTGACATAATTTATGAAGGGAATGAAAAACTAAAGTCTGCATTGCAATAAAATTTAAAAAAAAGAGAGAGATCTATAATTTATTTGGCCTGCCACAAGTCAGCACTCTTCGCCACCGATCCCCCCACACACATCTCATTTCTGTGCATTTGCAGTTTTCTCCTTCCTCCTCTTTTTCCCTCTCAGGAGCACAAGGGGGGCCATCTTTAGGGGGTGGTAGGTTGCTTTTTTTGGGGGGGTGGGGGGGTCAGGGGGTATCAAGGTGGTGCTGGAGGGGGGTCGGCGCTGGACTTTTGGCTCCGGTCTAGGAATGCCTTCACGTTTACAAACAAACTGGCTCTTTCGCTCGCCCTGTTTGCCTTTGTGGCTTTATTTTTTTTTTTCAAGGCCTGTACGGGCAAACACACAGCAGGAAACACTGGCTTGTTGATCACCTTCACAGACCAGCTCATAAACCCAGCGAGTATGAATGTGGGGGCCTGTGTGTGTGTCGTTTGTGTACTTCAGAGCAGCTCCGGACATTTTTCCCCCCTTTTTTAATAAACCAGAGGGGTGTTGTGGAAGTAAACAACCAAATAATTATTAACCGTTGAATCATGAGCTTGAGGCCCAAGGAGGCTAACATATCCTCTAAGTCAAGTTTCAACGTAAATAAGAAATTATAGTTTGATTGTGCTGCAAAGTTTGTCTGTTCCTGTTTATGGATGTTGCTTGGAAACAACACTAAATCACGTTGTTCAACATGTGGCATCTCTCTCGCTCTCTCTCACTAACTCCTTTCCTTGCTCACTCGCCCTCAGTCCGTTTGTAAACAGGGAACCGGGATGCATGGCCTCATTGTTTTGCATCATTATTACTGACAGGCCTAAATGACTTGAATGATGGGAAACCCTCATACAAAATTAACCCGGCCCTGTGTGTTTACCCTGCCTAAATCATGTTGCTCATTGGCTTGAAACAGAAGAAGGGGGGGGGGGCCTCACATCCTGACATCTGCAAAGCACCTGTCCGGGGCTGTGCATGCTAGCTGGGCCAGAGCACATTCAAACAGCTATCTTGCCTCATTTTACTCTCCAGCCTTGAAAAACGCCATGAACGTCATGTGCTTTAACAGTTGACAACCTCTGCTGTGTTTTTTCCTGTCTCCACTAAGTCTATCCATTGTATGTGTTTCAGATGATGTCACGCTCTGTTGATATTTTTATTAAAATGGGGTGATTTAAAATCTTGACTTTAAATCTTGCGTATTTTAATGAAGAATCGAGGAATATTAGAATACTCCTAGTAGCCTACTTGCTAACGCCTACGGTAACAATCTTGCTCCTCTCCCAGCCCACCAATTTTTCCTCAAATTATCACAACAAAATGTTAGTTAAATGTGTATTCTTGTAAGAAAACTTTAGGTACAGTAGAAAATAGTGGCCTTGTGGTGGGAGCAGGATGAACATTCGCTACGGTAGCTGGCTTAACTTGCGAACTAGCCACATTAGCTAGCAAATAATGTTACAATCTTGCTCCTCTCCCAACACACCAACTTTTCCTCAAATTGTCTTGTGGTGGGAGCAGGATGTACAGTACCTACAGTAGCTAGCTTGACACACACTGTCTGCTAAAAGATTAAAACGATAGCTAGGTCAAGCGGACCCCATTCTTAAGATAATAAGAGAGGACAGAATAAGAAGAAAGGGCTCTTAATTTGTTCCATGGAAATCCTAAACCATCATATCTTATTAAATTAACAAAACTGTCTTTTTTATATTGGACCTTAAGCATTTTTTCTTCCACAAGAGTTCTTTTTTGCTTTGTTTTTATAAAAGCGGAGAATTATTAGCCCTAATTAAAAAGTTGAAGAAAGTAAATAATTACAGCTTCAAGCACAGGCTTACATAGTATTTGTCCATTAAGGTAAATGCACAATAGTTTGTTGACTATTTGTTGGCAGGTAGCAGTGATTTAGTTTCACAGTATTTATTTACTGATACTCATGGTCCAAAACAGCAGGACCTCACATCCAGTGTAAAGGGACAGTGCAACATACATGATAGTTGTAAACTGTTTTCCTGCTCACTCTACATATGAACATTCAGTATCAACTTGCATGCCACGCAGTGTGCCTCGCAGTGCAGTTGTAGAGGGAAGGGCAGTGACCATGCATTGCTTTGGTCCAGTGAGCAATTTCAGTGGACCCACATTGCTCTACATGCATGCTTTCACTGTTCAATATTCACATCACATGACCGCCTGTCCCAGTGACCTCCCACCAGACGTTATCAGTGGTTGTACAGGCGAATAGTTTCCTGCGAGGCAGTTGTTGGAGGGAGTTGTGTAAGCTGCCCTGGCTCAGAACAAAGCTGTGCTTCTAGAAAGGGAGGAGGGTGGCACTGCTGGGAAAGGTGCCTGGCCTTCATCAGCCATCGCCACCGATTCGGAAGTGAGTCACTCCTCTGCCGTGTGCAGACTCTCTCCCAAAGGTCACCCGCACTGGCTGCAACCCTCCTCCATGTCAGCTGTTGCATAATTTCATCAGTACTGTAGTAAAGAGGCTGCAAGAGGAGTACTGTATTCACACTTAGACATGGCAGATCAGAAATGTTGGTTAAACAGACGTTTTTTTAGTTGAATTAAATCTTAAAGGGCAGAACCAGAAAACCACAGTTACATTGCAGATTGAAGTCCAGTTTTTTAAAAGGGTAACAGAGGAGGAGGCGGCACACACTGAAAGCCTAAAACTTACTCCAAAAATAAATGACTAGTCTAGTTTATTAAGTAAAATTACCTCCAAAGTTTAGTTCTTAGTCCTTAGCCGTGTTACGGTGTTACGGTTGATATTTCCAAAAGAATGTTAACAGTTCTACAGCTCTGAAGTTCATTATGCTGGTCATTGAGGAATCAAAGGATTGTACTCATTGTAATATGTTATTTGTATAGTGAAATTGTAATTACATCAGAGTTTCTTTAGAACATACTGAAAGGACACAGAAGCTACTTCAATTTAAAATGATTGCACTTTCTTGACAGGATCAAATGCTTACTTGTTCCCAGTGCAAAGTAACTGTGGAACGTCATTAGGGATTTTTGCCTGTTTAGTACAGATATGTGGTTGTAGAGATGATACACAGTTTGATTTGTCCTGCTTGTTTGTCCCTCTGTGCTGCAATGCTCTTGATGTGTACGAGATAAAAGCATTTCTCTGAGAAAGATAAATAATTTCCATAACACATCCACCCATCCAGTCTGTCACTGAAGTCGATCAGTGTCTGACTGCGCTCACATGATTCACTGGTGTTCAGTGGATGGACCGCTCTGCCTGACAGCTGAATATCTGTGTCTGTTTCCTGTCCCAGATAACAGCAGTATGCAGAGAGGCTGCCCTCCTGGCCCTACAAGAGGACATCAAAGCTCAGCACGTCAAGGCCAGACACTTTGAAAGTGCCCTGAACACTGTGAAGCCCCGGATCCCCGACTCTCTCATCCAGTCGTATATCAGCTATCAGCAGCAACACAGCGGCCTGTGCTTCTTCTGACCACGCTGCTATGGACAAAATACAAACTAAGGAACTTTTTTTCCTTGTAATTCTAATATTATTTTAAAAGGAAAGGTTTTGAACTGCCCCCGTCTGCTGGACAAGTTACTAACATATGATGAGAAACCAGCACTACCAGCACAATTTCTCTTTTGTAGCTGCTGTGCCAAGTTATGCAGCTGCTGTTCAAGTTTCTATTTTAAAGCTACTAGAAAAACAAATGTGGTACTGGTTTGGCTTTTGCTGTAGGTTTCAAAACAACACTCTGTAAACCCACCTGTATGCTGATAGCTCAGCAGGACAATATTGTTTTATTTTTTGGTTTTGAAAAAGGAGCTCAAGTGTCATATTTGATCATATAAAATATTAATGATGTATTAAATGCATTGTTTATGTATTCATTGCCTTTGGTTGCCCTCGTCTTTTTAATAGCAAAAGAACATTACAAGAAAAAGAAAAGCTCACGAATAAGCTAATAAGCACTGGTGATATTTAAAAGATGTCTATGCTGAGTTTACAGCAGAATTAGCCTGCTTAGAAAAGTCTGTGAAATACACACATTTTAGTCAAAACCATGTAATTCTCTGCAAACATAATGTCAAAGCCATTCTTTCAGTGCAAAAATGTGGTTTGCTAGGAACAGGTTTTCACTGGATTTTAAGACTTCCCGTGCATTGGTCTGTTTCAGCTTAGCTTTCGCCTACTGTACATCCAAAGAGAATCCGTCTTTTCTGCATGTTTTCACTTTGTTTTATTTGTAAGTTTAAATATTTGTGGGTCTCCGGAAACGCACGCTCCTTGTGGGATTTTGAATAACTGCACAGTCAGATCACAGGTTTTTAAATGTTTTCACAAAGACAGAAAAGACTTAAGGCCCATATTTGACAAGATTGCAATACATTCTAAAACGTTTTGTAACTGCTTATACTGATAGTGGAGAGTATGATCCCTTTAGACAGAATATTACATGTTCCTTTGCACTATGGAATTAGTGGAATTAGACTTTTATCTGGGGACCTTTGGGACCCTCTTCAATGACCCCTGATGGTTCCTAACCCACTAGTTTGGGGAACCGCTGCTCTCTATCCACGGGGAGAAAACAGCCATGGCTGGTATATTCATCACATCCATCCATGGAAAATCAGCTAATTGCTGTAATCGTGAGATTTCCGTCTGCACTTCCGACCACTAAGAGCAGGGATCCAGGCGGCCATCTGTCGGTCTACCAGGATTTTCTTTATCACCAAGAAGCCTAAAAAACTTCTCAGTCATTACTGCGCCACATAGTCGTTTTAACAGTCCGGTAACTCTGCTAGGGCTTTTTCCTTATTCTTTTTTAAGCATTTGCTGACCCGAAATGGCGCTGGAGGTCACTCATCTATTGATTTTTCCATTTGAATAGGATAAATTGACTTTGTATTGAACTTCCTTTTCTCATGGATCCGGATGTAGCGCATCCGCGACACCAATCAAACCAGACAGTCAGGAACAGAGAGGAGGGGGGTGGCAAGAGTGAGGGGGGGAGTCTTTCCCCTGGCTGCGGGGCTGCTTTTTTCTTAAGGTGGTCCTGAACTAAAACCCCAACCACCACCACCACCATTTCCACCTCCCCCCCATCCAAAAAATCGACCCATGAAGCTCTTTAATGATGGGGAAATGTCCGTATCAGAGAAGCTGCAGGCTCATCGTGACACATTTTATTTCCTCTGATGACATGCGTAAATGCGTAATGGGAACATTCCAGAGAGGAAAGAAGACATCCTGTTGATGTTTCCTCCCTGAATAGTCTATAAAATCACACACAGTTGTCTGTGCAGACAGTGGTTTCCAAAGTGTGGTTTCAGCACCAGTGGGGGTATTTTAATAGAGTCCAGGTAAACTTTAATTATCTTTAAAGATTGTAACAATACGTTGATATATGTGGGTCCCTTATGGAGTGCTAAGTACTACAGAAATGTCTTATCCTCTCAAGGACCTTATAAACCATTTTAAATTAATCTGAGATGAATCTCAGATTTCTTATCATATAGGGCTCTTTTTATAAGAAACATTTGTCAAACACTGATCATTTCAGGTTTCTTAACATGTTAAGTCTCTAAACCTCTTATTTATAAGCATTTCAGCTGAACAGCCTTCATTCCTCATCTCAAGTAATAACCAGGTTTTTCAGTTTATTAGATAGTTTTACTTCTGTGTTATATCTTAAACATATATGATAATCCCTGTGACCAACACAAAATATCAAAACGCCTTTTTTTTACTATATTATTAGTGTATCAGTAGTAGTAATATGCTCTCTCATAATAGCATATATGAACCAACGTGTAGTATTACACTAAATTTTTAGAAGCAGAGCAAAAAGAAAAACCGATTCAAAGGAGGATAAATGTCTGAAAAGGGGCTTTTACTTGCGTGTCTAAGGCTTGTGTACCAAAACTGACAAATCGGCAAGAATATAAATAGATGGCGTGTTTATTACATCACTATTAGTCACATTAACCTTATTCACATCATTATTCATAACCCACAAGAACGGAAACTAGTAGTTTTTTCTTCCCTGAGCCCCCTCGTCGAGCCAGCGCAAAATAAAAACCCGTTCCACCTTAACTAGTGCACACATCTCTATCGCCCGTCCTTCCACATCTGCCCAATGAATCAGGAGCGGATGCGATGTATCCTTTTTCAGTGGAGTGAATGGCCAATGGGAGTTGGCTTGTCGAGCAAACACTGAGCCCTGCGTTCCCATTCATTCAGTGCTGAACAGGCCCGCAGAGCTGGAGAGAGCGCACCGCTGTCTGCGACCCGACGACGCTTTTTGCGAGCGCAGATTACCCGCAACAATAAGTAACAGCACAGAACTCAAACTCAACTCTCCGCAGACACTCGAAGAGGAGAAAGTCTTGGATATAAGCTCACTTGCGTTTGATTTTATTTCTCCGAGACGTTTTTACGCTATTTTTATTTTACTGCAATTCCTACGGGACTTAAGCTATAACTGGGTTGTCTTGCCTAAAGATCGGCCTCCAAGTGCGCAGCAGTTCTCCGGGTGCCTTCCCTCCCTCCTCCATCAGAGCTCCACCGTGGATTTACTACTTTGTTTTATCTTGGGACGAATGCATGCGTAACCCGCGCTGAACTTCTGTAAAACTAACCAAGATAAGGGAATAACGCAAAGGGATACACTCGCACTTGGATTAACAGGCTGTGAATGTTATGCATTAGACCTTAAAGTCTACGTTTGGACATTGCCCCTTCCTTTTGGATGGAGTTTTGGTAGGCTATTTGGTTGATGGATTCGACGTTATGGATGGTTGCATATAGGTACGTATCTTCCTTACAATTTCACAACTGTTTTACGCGTATTAATTTGCTTTTACGGTATTTATTATCAGATAGTAGCGCACGTAGTGGCCGAGTATGCGCAGCTGTAGCGATTTAAATGTTTTGTTACACTGGTGCACTAAGGCTAAGACTTTCCGTGTCATTTTCTATGTGTTTGGCACGGGGAAAAAACACCCGCAGCGGGTTAAATTCATCGCGATTAGTTGATGAAGTTGATGGATTTCCATGCCTGCGTCCTTCCGTGGCTCTGCTGTAACAAACACCCTTCCCCCACGGCGGTTGTTTTCATTCATAAGTTTTTCCCCGTCTATTTGGATGCGTCCTCTAATGTCTCTTGATCTCCGGCTCTGTGTGTTTTATATGATCCTGCTTTTATTACTGCGCACGACTTCGTCCCCTTTGAACGCGCTCTGTGCAGATAATCCTATTTATAGTGCGCCCTTTGACGCATAGACTGTTCAAAATAATAAGAGTTTGGTTGTTTGCAAAGCGCAAAAGAGGCAAAATCGATCAAGTTCGGACTTGGCTGCAGTGTTTCTTCCAGAGAGGTTTGATATGTGTTTCACTGGGCAGCCAGACTTTTTGTTTTTGCAAACGGAGTAAGTTTTGGCCTCGTGCAGGTCGGCGTTGCTTCATAACATCCATGAAGGCTCGAACCCAAATTCCTGATGGTGTTTATGGCATAAACGCGTATAGTATACTTATTTGCTTCTAATAAACTAAAAAAAAAAATCTTGTCTTGCTGTAGCGTGAGATGAAGTTTTAATCCGACAGCTTTCATGCGCTCGGTTCAGTTTTCAACTAAAGTCTGTATTTTGTCGGAACTTGGTCTGACCTTTAGTTTTTTTTTTACTCTACTTTTGTCCCAATTTCCCTAAAATCCTTTTTGGTGTAGTAATAGAATACTAAGTGAGGCAGCTCATTTAGTTCCCTTGGATCGCGTCCTCATTTCGTCGCCGCGGTGCATTTAAATGTTAACTAGTCATACAAATGTAAATGAGGAGGGGAAGTATTTGTAGGGCCTACTGAAGTTTAGATGTGTGCGTATTGGGGAGGAAGGTACAAAAAGTCTTGCTAATAGTCAACTTTTTCCCCTGGGTTGCCTCACTTAACGGAATCAAAAGTGACATAATGTCATGTTGACAGGATGAAAACACTGAGTCTGGGTTAACTTTAAATCCACCATCAAATATTAAAATACACATGTTTATTTCACCTTAAATAACAATACATGTTGAAACATGCTATTTTCACTGCTGCAGAATGGTCATTATGTTATTGTTTAGGAATAAGCAGAATGATATGATACTGATTGGGTTTCACTTAGTTTTGAATCTGAACTGAACTGGGAATCATGTTAACCCATCTTCCATCAGGACAGTGTGTGTTTGCCAGTTATGTTTTGGCCCTCTCTGATGATGTCCCCTCCCTCTCTGCTTCTCCTTTGTCTCTCCCCGGCCTCTCTTCCCCCCTCTGGCAGGTTTTCCGATGCATGCCAAGTCCACGGTGAATGTCGGAAGTGGTGATCCCCCCAGATGGAGCTCCAAAGTCAACATGGCCCCGGCGGTTCATTAGTGGTGATCCAGCAGCCTTCCCTAGAGAGCCGGCAGAGGTCGGATTACGAGCGGGAGCTCCAGCATGCTGCCATTCTCTCCCTGGACCAAATCAAGGCCATCCGCTCCAACAACGAGTATACAGAGGGGCCCTCGGTGGTACGGAGGCCCCCTGCGCCCCGCATGGCCCCCAGGCCCCAGGACAAGCAGGAGAGGACTCACGAGGTCATCCTCGTCAATGTGAACAACAATTATGAGCACCGGCCATCAGGCCACCACCATCATGTCGGGGGCGGCGTGGTGGTTGTGGCTGGGGGACAGCAGTATGGTGGGTCCCGGGCACCGGGGCTCAGCCGCTCCACTAGTACAGGAAGTGCTGCCAGTTCAGGGAGCAACAGCAGTGCCTCCTCTGAGCAGGGACTCTTGGCACGCTCGCCCCCCACCAGGCCTGGCATGAGCTTACAGCACCACCACAGAGCGGAGCGGCCTGTTCGGACTCAGCCCAAGCCCAAGGCCCTTTTACAGCCCCAGCAGGGACCTCACTTCCACCAGCCTCCACTAGAGGCTCCACTCAAACCCCAGGGCAAAGGGAAATCAGACTTTGCTGGCTCTGGCAACGGGGTGGTGGCTGCTGCAGGGCACCAGTTCATCTGTGAGCGCTGTGGGAAGTGCAAGTGCAGTGACTGCACGGCTCCCAGGAGCCTGCCTTCATGTCTGGCGTGCAATGGCCAGTGCCTCTGCTCAGCTGAGAGCGCGCTGGAGCACGGCACTTGCATGTGCCTGGCTAAGGGCATCTTCTACCACTGCTCCAATGACGATGAGGGGGACTCATGTGCTGACCACCCCTGCTCGCTGTCACGTTCCCACTGCTGCTCTCGTTTCCTGTGCATGGGATTAATGTCGGTACTCTTCCCCTGTCTGCTATGCTACCCACCTGTCAAGGGGTGTCTGAAGGCGTGCCAGGGCTGCTACGACCGGGTTAACAGGCCCGGCTGTCGCTGCAAGAACTCCAACACTGTCTATTGCAAACTGGAGAGCTGGGCCCCACAGACCCCAGAAAAACCTTCCTGATCGCCCCTGTGTGTTTGTGATTGTGTGTGCGCGGGAGACTCTTAATGTGGATCTTATGATGACAATGATAATGATGATGATAGTCACAAATTAATGTTTATCAAACATTCTAAGCACCTCCCACCCGCCTCCCCTCCTCGCTGCGGAACCCTAAGGAGCTAAGCAAAGGAGTAACGAAAACCACTCAATTATTTTTATTTTTTATTTTCTCTGGATCAGGACCATGTTTTTACAGACCAGTGTTTGCCTTAACTGTTTCTATGTCTATCCTCAGCTCCTCATTAACACTATTTTTTTATATATATGAAAAAAGTTTTTCTTCCGTTTTAGGTAGGCAGTTTCCTCTGGGTCTGTGTGCCCAGTGGGAGCTGCCTCTCACCAAATCTGTGAAGGACGATCGATCTACTATAGGGCAATTATGTAGCTGTTACCTGGTATTCATAGCAAGCAGGTATGTTTGAATTTATTGGTTGCTACCACACTAAAACCGTGGTTCCTATGCTCATGTTGCATTAACGAAAGCACATCCATCTCATAGTATTTTTTTTTTCTCCACTTGGATATGTTTCTCTCCTTCCACCCATCTGAACTCTTCATACACATTCTGTGGCATTCTCCCATGTTTTTTTGTTTCTTTATTTTGTGTAAAATTGTATGCTCAAAAATCCATAAGAGGAATTCTGGCTATTTTTTAAAAGAAAAAAATGTCTGTTTAAACATTTTTTTTTGTTGTAAAAAATATTTATTATGTGAAGCTCTATTATTTTATGATATTTATTGCAAGAGACAGTCTTAAATTTACTCATGTCTGAATATAACAAAATATCAAATACTTACTGAAAAATTAAAGGGTGGCACAAAAGAAAACTATGTTAACTTTAATGCAGAAAATATATTAATTAATGAAAAAATAGCACTGTCTGGTGTCTTGATTGAGCTGTTGAGAAACAGTAACCTGTTTGGGGAATGAAAGATCTGACTGATGGCTGATTTGAAGGGAATTTGGGTCTATTTTCGTGAGTTTGAGTTCACTGGCGAACAGCATATCACTGTTTTCTGTGTGTGTATGCATGTGTGTGTGTGTGTGTGTGTGTGTGTGTGTGTTCACGCTGGGTGTGGAATTTCTGGTAAAAAATTTCAGCAGTGAGTAGAAACAGCTTGTAGCTCAAAATGGGACTGTTTACATTCTTGGAGGGTTTCTTTGCTGCGATTCTCCTCGCTAACCTTGAAAGCTAAACAATACAGGTCATTGACACGATTAGCCCCGAAGCTGCTAGCATCAACAGAGCCTCCACGTTTCCATGAGTTATGCTCACAGGAAGTAACTCTCCTTCTAAACCCCCCACTCCACTCACCAGCCAACAAGTCACCACAAAAGTATGCACTGTAGTTTACTCCCTGGGCTTTAACGCGGCTAGATCGGGATGTTCCCAAACTCCCAAATGGTCTCCATATTGTAGAGCCCAACAGTGTGCGCCTTGAGAAATGAGAGCGACCATTACGAGTAGCCAGGGCCACCTGTTCAAAGATAATAAACAGGGGCTATCAATGCTGGGCTTTTATGGCTAGTTCCTGCACTAAAGGCAACGACAGGGGCAAATCCAGCCCCCACCCCGACCCACACTCCCCCATTTGGCCGCCTCTTTTTGTCAGTGAATTTATCACTTGGGAAGTCCGCTGACCCCCCACCCCCACTGACACCCACTCCCCCACTCCACCTCCGGGCCCCCAGGGGATGAGATCATCACTTTGAAAGTTGGTTGGTCAGCCAGAAATGCCAACAGTTGGGGAAACACAAACTGTAACCAGGAATTTCTCCGGGACAAAGGAAAAATATACTGTGGCTTAGGTTCGGAAAACTGCAGCATTGGCAAGAAAACAACACAACCGTGTCAATAATCAGCTACATGTGATGGTGGTGCCCTCAGGTGCTGTGTGCAACAGGCCTGGGATCTTTGGATCCAGAGTTTTGTTAAACAGGGATATGAACCTCTTGTTTTAACATGAGCTGGAACCCCACAGTAAAAGCTGCAGCAGTTTTGTGGTGTAAAAGGTTTGGTTTAAATACCTAACAGATAAGAAGCTAATGGTAAACATGAGCACAAAGGAAGTGTCTTGTTGCTTTTGTCATTTAGCTGACCAGGCTTTCACTAGGACTGACAAGCACACAGTCTTATTCCAGTTTGTCAGCAGTTTGCATTAAATGAACCATCCCTCCAAATGGGCCTTCTGTACTTAATGTGCTTTTCTTTCCCTTTTTGGTGGAATGTACCTTTTGTTGCCCTGAATAGTTAAGAGTGGATTAGCGATTTGTCAATTTCCTGTTACCTTTCAGAGCTGCAATTTGAGCCCCATTTGCTCCTGGCTCCTGGATGATAGCAAACAATAGGAGGCCTTTTTTCAGGTTTCACTATAGTTCCCCGGATGAGGGGGGTGAGAGGAGGGGGGGGGGGGGGGGGGGGG